>MU155295.1:0-75109 GCA_015484465.1 Pholiota conissans
GGGAATATATTTACGGGCATGGTTATGAGGCACATATAATATTACGCGGACACAGAGAAAAGTTACGGAATTTTTACCCACTTGGACCGCCATAGTGGCCAGCGTGCTGAGCATGCTCGCCTAATGTGCGCTCGTCCTTGGGCGTGTACGTGCGTGCCGGGTCTGCCGTGATGGCCTAAATTTAGACACACGGCAGCTCCGGCAACGTCTTTCTATTTGGACGCGTGAACTCGAGTTCTTTATATCTGGAACTAGAAAAGATGCATATGGGTTTTGATTTTGGGTATAAGGAACAGAATATCATATATCCGGGACTGAAATTTATCTATCTGGACCCAAAAATTTTATATATGGACTCAAAAGTTATCTATCTGGGCGGAAAAGTAATCTATCTGGGATGAGAAATTCGTGAACTCACACTCTATTTTGGTACATAATCTCATAGTTATCTATATAATTATTGAAAAAGTGATCTATATATACGGTAATAATAAATGTGCTAACGGACGCCCATACTTGGACCGCCATACACGTATAATATTACGCGGACACAGAGAAAAGTTACGGAATTTTTACCCACTTATACCGCCAAAGGGTATGAACATCTCGCTGATTTCCTTCAAGGCGGCCAGTGCCGTATTGGTGAACTGGATGCCTGACTCTACTGTGCTTGACTCTTGCGTAGGTGGATAGTCTATAAATGTACAAATATCAACCCAAACCGTTCCTATTCGTGCATGCTAACTTACTATTGATAATAGAAAAATTATTGCGGTGCCCGTTAATCTGTTCAAAGGTTCCACCAGTGATCGTAACGTTGCTGAAGCGATTTAAAAATGAGGATCCGCTACATCATTATGCCACTGTTATGCACACGTATTATAAAGTGAGATCACTCAGATGACCCACCTGTGTTGCATGGATGTACTACCATTCAAATGCGATGACGGAAACTCTGGTGGAGGAGACGACAACGGAGGTGGCTCCAGAAGAAGCTTGATATCTCTACACAAGGTATCCGCCGTAGGACGTTCTGTCGGGCTTCTGGCCCAGCAGTGCTCTGCTATCATCCAGACGGCATCGGTCAGCTGCGGCGCTTCGTAGTCGTCTGGGCGCTGTGGGCGTGTGCCATGCAAAACGGCCTCTTGGAGGCGGAGTGAATGGATTTGGCTCAGCGGTACTTCTCCGGTATAAATCTGGAGGGATTGTAACGATTCAGCATAGAGATATGAGTTGATTCGATGTTGAAAGTACCTCATATATGGTCATTCCAAGTGCATAGACGTCGCAAGGCATTTTCAAGGATGATCCTTCGAAGAGCTCAGGAGCCATCCAATTTCGGCTTCCGAGTTGTGTACCAACATCAAGGCTGGTGTACAGAGATCGACTATTGACATCCGCTTTAATGCGTGCCAGACCGAAGTCGCATAGTAGTGCGTTTCCCCCATCGTCGATGAGAACATTGGTGCACTTAATATCGCCATGGACGACCCTTTGCCCGTGAAGATAGGCCAGTCCCAATGATATTTGGTGGATCTGGGCAAAGATATATCAGAGCGCATTAGTGGAGCGTACTTGGTAAGAAAGTGTGCTTTCCTTCACAATAATCAATCTATTGCAATCAGGATTCTGAACGACGTATTCTGCGACATTCCCCCCCCTGATCAACGGAGTTACGATGAAGGGCTTGTCATCCAAAATATTGGCTCCCAGGAATTCTGAAATAACGATTAGTTTTTGTTATCAATGAGAAAGCGATGGTCCCCTTACGAAGGATATGCGGGTGCCTTAGTCTCGACCACGTCTGTGGAAATATATTAGATTTTCTGTCTAGAGACCAGAAATTCGGCGACTCACATCAACTTCACGACGAACAGTCTGCGGAGGGGAATTGAGGAAAGCTATTCGAATTGCATTAATAAAAAACTCACAGCTGCACGGGGAATAGTTTCCGCACTATTTCGCATCACTTTCACTGCTACATCCATTTCGTTCCACTTTGCGCGGAACACCGTCCCACTAAAAGAAAAAAAAATAAGACTTGTTGCGATGGAAAACTTCTTTTTTAAAGAAACTCACAAGCCTCCAGATCCAATTTGACGACCAAATTCCACATCGAAAGATGTGATACTCCACGGCGCCAAGTCGGCCTTTTTCCCGCTTGTTGTTCTCAAGTGGAAGAGACTCGTCGTATAGAAGTTGTAAAGATCGCCCTGTTGGTCACTGGCCTCGGGCCTTTCCTCAATGCGCCGTTCTAAAGCAGCCATCATTGCTATTGGCTCGTTTTTGCTAATATCTAAGGAGGAATAAATGAATAAAGCAAGGCCAGAATGCGTGTATGGGCATACCGAGTGCCTCCATTAGTGCCCGTTGATTGGACTGAAGGTCGCGCAGCATCTTGTACATTTGGCGTTGGTCATTCTGACGTGCATATTCATTCAGCTTCATAAGATGCTGAGCGTCAATTAACGAGGCAACCTATACGGGGAAACTGTTAAGCGAATAGCATTGACAGGAATAATCGGAATACAAACGTGGAATGCATTCACACTCATCGCAATGCGACGATGAAATGAATCGATGGTGTCGAGACGCTTCTTGTTGGTGATAATCTGGGCAAAGATGCTGTTCTTCTTCTGACCCTCGATGAATTTCGAGACGTCACCGAGAAGGCTTTCAAAATGGTGTCAGTTTGTCGCATTAAAGATAGAGTTGGTTACATACGTCGCCAATCCCACTAAAGCATTTCTAGTATCTTGCTCCAATAGCTTCCCCTTTTTGTATTGGTCGTTGAGAGTCAACATTAGCTGGGCAAGCGATTCGGTAAGGTTCCGAATCTGCTCCTTGCTGTCTTGAATCTGTTCGGCGGTTGTGATAACCCACCTTAGCGTCGTGAATGCGAAGATGAGACCCGGGACAGGGACAAGGCTAAGACAAGAGGAAATAAGGTCGTTGACGTCCATGACAATCGCTGGGGGGTCAGAATGTCCTTGAGGTTTCATTGTGTCCATGTCTGGCTCCAACGGCGGCGGCGGTGAAGAATATATATGTGGATAATCTGTAGCATAGATTCCGTTATTGCGAGGTAGAATGATAGCCTTTGCAAAGATGCGGACCTTCATAATCCGAGAACGGCGAAATAATTGGTGGCTGTTGGACCATCATCTGATTCTCAGTAAACATGGAATTCCAGGGAAAAGATTGCTGCTCCTGCGGATATTCCTCATGAAGTTGTTCAATTGCACGCGAAGGCTACGCGATGAAAGTCAGACAAAATCGACAATCTGATATGAAACGTACTCCATAAAATTTCGTAGTGATATTCTCCAGCGCCATATACCCTTTGTGAGGTAAATCGTGTTCCTTCGAAGTTGATAAAACATCGTGTTCGAGAGCCAATTTATACTCATCATCTTCTATTTTCGATATCGCAGTCCCATTTTCATCATGCAGGTGCACTTCTTTCTTTGTCCTGGCACGATACAGAGACAAGTCCTATGGAAGCCGTTTACCCAGTCATATAGCGCACGGATATGTAATGAGAACTAACCGGAGCATTTTGGGGGGCGGCGATTTGTAAGGTGGGCCTCGTTACTCCATCGAATCGATGAACATCTAAATGCGCGTAAGTACGAGCTACTGGTGGGAAGAAAGCTAGTTCATACATGAAGATAACACTGTATAAGAAGCAGATGTCGACAAGGCATTCTGCTGGAGTTGAATGTTAACCTTCGTCAATAGGGTGCATCGCAGAAAAAATGCTACCTTTTTGTGCTCCAGAAAAGCGACACCTTCAAATACCATTTAATACAGACCGTCGTTAATGGTGAAAGACGTACCGTTTTCTTCTACAATGTCATAAGACTTGAAGACTCGCTCAGCTAGTTGTACGGTGCTTGGCATGCATTCGTCGTCCTAACAGGAAGGGGAAAAAAATCAAGTTTCGAAGATAATCATGCATTGGAATGTCAATACCTCGTTAAGAACGGAACACCAATGTTCGTCTCTAGTGATTGCGACCCGGCACCCAGGAGCCTAGAAAGCATACATTAACAAGTGTTCTTTACTAAACTCCACAGAAAACTTACTTTCTCAAGTATCGTTCTGTTAAGCGCGTCTGAAGGATGCGATTTCTGACAAGGAGATAGTAGATCAGAAAATAATGAGATCACATACACTTCGTGGCTTACTTCGGCAGTCGGGGACATGGTTATCGTGACATGCTCATCCCCTATGTTGGCACTAAACCCCCTCTGGGTTCCAAAATTTGTGCCATGCGCTGCTTGGTTGGCGCGCCCAGAACAAGGTTCGTTGATGCTTGATGACGACGAGTTTGTTGAATTATGACTGGTGCTACTGAATGAGGACCATTTCTCCTTTAACACCAATGCTAGCTCATCATTGATAGACGCGAAGACACCATCCCGAAGTGTAAGGTTCAGTGTGCGAACAAAGAGACACTGATTTGAGTATCTCCCTGTCGTTGCCGCTGTTGAATTATCCTCTTCTCTTAAGACCTCGATTTCTTCTGGATACGGCCCGACTTTAGCATTCACGTAACCGGAGTAATCCCAGGTATGAAGCGGGATAGGTGATGACGACGAGGTAGAAGAGGGTGTCATAGATCCGACAGGGCGAAATCTAAGTTGATGGTGAGTAGGTCGCTCCTGGTTGTTAATGACAGCCATTCCCCAAGATGTCGTCTTGTCACATCCAATTACAAGACGGATCTCCCCGTTCTTGGCTAGACGCCCGCATGTCCCGTTGATATACCGGTACCAGCTTTCTATGTTTGCTGCGGCATAAGCCTGTATTTGTGGAAGATTCTCGAGGTCGTGTGCAACAAAACCCTCTGGAAGCGTCAGAATAGCTCCTTCGGAAACATCGGTCTCGAAAATTAAGTCCCTGAGAATGAATGTGTTAATATCAAGAACACACGAGAGCGTATCTAATGAAGCGACATACGCAGATCGACAATCATTTGAAACCTTGTGAATATTCTGACTTGCCAAATGGCTACCAGGTTTAAAATCTGTAGAACTATATACGTCCCTTGCCCTCAAATTTATTGGCTCGAAGTCTTCGAGAAGGTCGTCAGGTTGGCTAGGATGATCGCGAGGAAGGCATATGTTAAAAAGAAAAGAGAAACCGCCAAATTGTGTAAATGTCCCGACATCACCAATACTGACACCCATCCGTTGATAAATCATGGGTAAGCGGCGGTTCGGTTCTGGATTATAGAGAGGGTTTCCTCGTCGTTGGCGCTGAAGTTGTTCTGTGTAGACATCGTAATTGTTCTTCTGATGGGGAAGATCATTTGAGGATGATGTCTGTGAAGCATTTGAACGATGAAAAACAAAATATCAATTATATAGACACGTACGTATTGCGGGGCTTCAACAGGCGAAGAACTCAGATCCGTTGATGCTTTTTGTGACGACGAAGGCTGTAAAGGGATGACACAAATTGTTTTAATGACGTTGATGCAAGTCCAAACATGGAAGAACGTACTTGAAATGGTGGCGACGGTTGTGATGTCGGAGACTGAGAGGCGTTTGAATCTTGTGTAGGCGGATAGTCTACAGATATACAGCTATCAATCCAAGATATTTGTATTTATGTACTGACAACAACGAAACTTACGATTGACATTGAGCTCAATGGTAACACTATTGCTGTGCCCGTTGGTCTGTTGATAGGTTCCACCAGTGAACGCACTGCCGCTGATGTTTTCAAAAAACGTGGATCCTCTGTACGCCCCCGTTATGCACATACATTACAATGTAAGACCTCTCAAACGACTTACCTGGTTTCACTGGATTGCGTGGATGTGCTCTCATTAGAACGCAGTGCCGGCGACTGGCCTTGAGAAGTCAGATCATCTATCTGAATCCGAACGTCGCGCTCGTTGGTCTATATGAATTGGGACATTGGCGATTAGCCACTGAGCCGGTAATAGCTGGAGACCTTACCTGGAGAGAACCCTTTCCCTTTCCCTTGCCCTTTCCTTTTTCCTTCTCCTTGTTGCTTGGACTTCTCTTCCGATTGTTTCCCATTGTATATGGAGGCGGTAAGTGGTAGAAGTAGTGGACAACTTGTTGAGATGCCTGAAGAAGTCCAGCAAGAGGAGTAAGAAAAGGAATAAAGGATGGAGTAAAGGTCTGAGAAACCCCCAGTGCATCCTGTTATACTCGCAGGCTCGAGGCAGTGTCAGCGCATTGAAAACAAAGTATCCATATGCCCAATCGTATGCATCAGCGCCAGGTAAAGCTGTACTTGGGTGAAAATAATAGTCTGAGCTACATAGCGTAGCGATTGACATCCTGTGCATTCATGTAACTTAGAATGCTCTCCATGGGAAGAAATTTGAACGTTCTTATCCTTATTCCAAAGCCTTGAGAAATTGATTCTCAAATAGGTCTCCAAAGACGCGAGGTGTTGACCAACCGAAAAAGAGAGGAAGAGCTTGCTGTTCGACGCGATCGCAAAAACAGAGTCGGGAGTCATTGGAGAACCATCGGCTTTCGCAACGCCATAGGCGCCAAATTCATGGCGCCAACCATTCGGAGCAGTATCGTCCTTGCGCACAACGGCCACAGAGAGTCCAGACGAATTCCACTTCTCCAACAGCGTATGCACGTATTTCTCCGTCCGTGCCGATATCAAGGTTACCCGAGCGTTATGTGGCGACGCGTCGACGTCGAGCCTCATAGGGACTTGTAGGGCATGATATGGTGCGATGAATATGGAGAGAAGAGACAGCTCATAGGCCAACTTCATGGTCGGTGTTCGAAGGATAATAGGAAGATGATAGTATCCTGAGAACCTCGAACTTGAGTCAGCGTGAGACGACAACAACCACCCGGCAATGATATCCGCAGAAATCAAGAGAGCGAGCGGAGACGCGAATGGGGATCGGTTAAAGTAGTATCTGATATTGATAACCCTAGATCTTATCTTATCGACCTTTCGAGCTGAGTCTCAGCTCCCGATGCCATGAGGTCCACGTCGATGCAGGCCCAGCAACTTCGCAACTATCTTATGTACCACTCCCGGAAACCCTGCACGAAAAAGTGAAGTCCAGCTGTCGAAGAGGTATGACCCCTGGAGTAAATGGGCATTGCCATCATGCTCTTACTATAACATGAAGGGCAACAAATTTCGGAAGTGTTCAAGGTGCGCACTGGTCGCCCTATTCTCCACTATAGCGAATCGATAGCCATAAATGACGAAATCATAGTTCAATGTTTTCGATATAAAGGAAATGTGGACTAGAACATTGGACAACGTTACATCATATTCAACTAAATCATGCAAAAATCATGCAAAAAGTTGGACTAAGTCCTGACAAGGAGACATTCCCTGATAAATGGTTTGTCAATAAAGAGTCATCGCAGTGCAATATGACAGCTCACCCAGACCGCAAGCGCCAGAAAAATATTATCAAGATCTGATTCCTCATCAAGCCTGATGATATCAGACATAAAACAGGTCCTGGTAGGCCCATCAACCATGACACCGAAGATCCATTCTGCAGCTGTGGTCAGGCACCAGGCGAGTTTCTTCTTACTATTGGAGACAATAGGTCATTATTTAGCACAAGAAGGGAGTTCGAGGTAGACAATTTCCAATCGCTTACTTGATTTTCTGCATGCTATAGCGAGAAAGGTCATCTGTTATATACAAAATAGTACTTGTAACCTTTTTAAATACTCACATTGTCAGGCATTTCACGATTGTCGGAACAATTTTGGAGCTGATAGGTTTATCATACACCGTAAACACCAGGAAGCACTCGTCGTTGAAAAGACCTAGATATAACGGATCCTCGAGCAGTCCTTCCAGATTGAGAGGAACTCTTTCCATCAATTCTCGCTTTTCTAGAAGGAAACCGTCATCAATATTCAATTCAGAGTGAGAGTGAGAACTGACCCTCTGTAGACTGGCCTTGTCTGAAGTTGACCCCAGATTCCTGCGCAAAAAATACATATGTCATTTTAGCAGATCCGCGAAGCAACGTGACATGTGAAGGGCCTGAATCTGGGGTGTAGAAAACCGTAAAGGGGTCGTCAGACTCGATGTTGAAGCTCATATCAGTAAGCACCAGTGGTTCTAGATCTAGATCTTCTTGATACATGAACTGAAGCTGAAAGAATATCATCCGAGCCAGAGCAGGGATACCTCGGTTTTGCTACATTCAAGGCGTCGGTGTTGCGAACATCGAATGACGAGCAAGGAACTTACCGACGCCGTGTGTTTGTAGATTATTATGTCCTCAGAGCGTAAGCCACGGCGAATGTTCCAAAACGAGCTTATTCTTTCTTTCATTCCGCTACGAGTGAGAATCTCCTTTACTCCCTTATTGTGAGAGTCTTGCCAGCGCACAGTTTTGACAGTCAAACCGAAGCGCGTATAGGAAGATTCCTTGGCTTCATCAAGATTCAGCATCTGCAAAAAGCCGGAATAAGTATAATTCAAGAGATCACGATGAAGTAGTACTTGCCTCGGCGTCTTCATCAGGATGGGCACCTCTGTAATCACGCAGATTACGAACAGCAGAAAGCAAGTCGACGAAAGGCTGCCTAAGATGATAAAACGGTCCATTATCAGAGAATTCAGGTGAGTTTGTCGTATCCAAGATGTTAAGAAGACTAGCTTCCTGTTCATCCAGCGTCGGAGTATGTTCTTGTGTAGTAACAGCAGCATCCACGCCGTCAATGCCAGGCCCATGAAAAACCATGATGAAGCAGATCTCCGAGATCAATGTCGACCGTTCAAGTTTATGTGTTTCTACCAAGTTGCTGCGCAATATAGACCACCAGAATGAAGAACGAGGTCAAGGTGTTGCTGCGTTGTTATCGATAAAGTTCAAAAGGCGGTTAAGGGCATTTCATCGGAGTTGCAGCGGAGATTCAATTCCATCACAACGCGCTCGAACTGAACGCGAAATGTCTTTCTTTGCTCCGTAACGTCAATTTCTCAAATCTTTGAACATGGTTCTCGCCAAACGAAACGCGGATGGCAAATTTGTCGAATGGAACTCTTCATCCAAGGGAGCTAGCACGCAGGAACCAGAGCATGACGAGGCCCCTGTCGCGAAACGAGCACGCATTTCTTCCCAAAGCTCATCAGTCCACGCGAGGCTGAACACTACAAGTAACTCTCGCGATGTCACAACAAGTTCTGGGCTGCAATCAGGGCCTTCAAACAATGAATCAACATCCTCTACGTCGACAGCGCCACCTGTCATCAGTCAACAACCGCGACCAACAATACAGGCGACCCCGACCAGTCTACACCCATATCCCAGTGTTTCGCAGTCTTCGGCAGGCATGTTGCCACTCTATTCTACCCCGGGAGCTTCTTTCGAAGTATGGTCGAGTCAAACCCCATCGTCTACGACGAAACGCGGGCGCAAGAAAGCCACTGATTCACCTGAGAAACCAGAAAAACGCCAAGCGGTCTTCAAGAAAAAGTGCCCACAGAATATTTTGGACAGGGTGGAGCGCGTCATGACTCAAAGGCGAGTGTCCACAAAGTCTTTGTCCATTCTTCTTGCTCAACTTGGACTACAGGATATTCATGATTGACCGCAACCGAGTTGGGGATCTCCAGGAAGAGTTTAGCGTATTAGGGTCCACGGGTAATGTGTACAACGTCGTTGTTGATCATAAACCGCGGTGCAATTGTCCGGATGCAATGAAGGGAAATCATTGCAAGCACATTGTATGTGGATGTCGTTCCTTCCACCACATTATGTTAACCCGCCATTTTAGTTATTTATAATGCTCAAAGGTGTGTAAGAAACATATTTTTTTCCCCGAATGCATATCAATAACCGCTCGTGCTGTGTGTAGTCCTTCAAGTAAACCAAGGCTCGGGCCATTGGTATCAGAAGTATGGATACCTTGCCGTTATTCCTATCTCGTCATAATTTATCACGTATTTGCAGAGCACTCCTCACAAGTGAGCTAGAAGAAATATTCGCCGGAGCACCTCTAGCGCCCAATTCCATGGTACATCCCCACATTCGTGATGCGTACGCACGGGCTACAGGTAAGACACCGACGAACCCTGCGCCCACGCCGTCAAGCGACAAGCGCAGGGTCCCAGGGCCCGATGACGATTGCCCCGTGTGCTACGATGGCATGCATGGCATTGCAGAGGCCTCTCTCGTCTTCTGCGAGGATTGTGGAAATGCGGTTCACAAGGAGTGCTTTGCGCAGTGGCAACGCACGGCAGCAAATGCTCGGAAAGACCTCACATGCGTTTGGTGTCGTGCGCGGTGGGTGCTTGGCCCTGCCGCTGGGAGTGGTGCGGGGAGTGCCAATATAGGGGACGAAGGGTATCTGAATCTTGCAGGAGTCGGGGGTGTGTCTCCTGTAAGAGATACGAGTACATGTGCGTAGCTTTGTGGGCTTTTCGTACTCATGCACTGATACATCTGCTCTCTCATTAGATTATAACGGTCCGAGGAGAGGCAATCGCTATTATTATAGGCGTTATTAATTATATAACCTGCTACTCAGGTATGGCATTAGATATCGATCTTTTAATATCCCCTTGCACAGCGCACACCTTGTATCATCAACCATTACGTTTTGACGTTTCTACATGTGTTTACCTTAGCGACACAGACCCCATAACATGCTCTGTCGTTGCAATCATTGTATTTAAGGTGCATCGATTATCGATGAAGCAGAGCCTCAACCTCAAGGAAATCAAGACCAGTGGATGGGATGTCCACCTTTGCGCCACGATGCAGTGAGTGTGCGTTCATTCATGATCTGCAGAGCACCATTTGACTTCTTTTCAGCTTTATATTCGCAAGCTACCTTCGATCGTCGATCATCAAGTTCATAGACGCCGTTGGCATGTGCAAAATTGTAGACTTAGGGTTCGATCTGCCAATTATTGTACGAGTGCAACATGCTGCGTAGGTCCAGCCCTCTTCCGAGCAAATAGCGTTCCCGAACACACGTTCCCCACCAAATGCGACGGTAGCTTTAGTTTGCCCACAATCGATATTAGCATGACGCGTTGCCACTCGAAGGTCCCCTTTGAGGTGCACGTTCACTTTCGCGAGGCCTCCTTAACTTCACGTTTCCAAGATCTAGAGCGCCTGACTTTTTCTCTAGTCGGCATTGCCACCCAAGATACAGGTTCGCCATCCCTACCAGCGAAATGTGGTGTAGAGAAAAGGCGCACCCTTGTCAAGATCTATTTTATCGAAGGTCGTTTTAGCGGTGCTGTCGATAACTATATTGGGCCTGCGAAGCTATGCACTGACTGAAATGGCCGGGTGTACCGATAGTTCAATGGGGGTATAAACTCCTGTCAGCGGAGCTTGGGGATATCCCTTTGTTTCGCGGTTGTGGGCGCATATGTGAGATTTCATATCTATTGGAGGGTCTACTCAATTCAAATCTCGAGCATGAGTAGGATCATTGGCGTCCGTCAACGCCGAAGTTCTAGCAGGCCTTATTCTCGCTTTTGTCGTATGAAGCGCATTCTTATTGAAACAGGGATACCTTCATCCAGTTGAACGTTTGAGGTATGACTTGTAATGGTACCCCCTAACAAGTCCCCTAGATGCGTAACAATAGAAATTGGGTTTCTGATGAAGGTGAGTGGCGTCCGTTTATACCCGTTCGTTCTGTACAGTCCTACAAAGGGTGACAGATGGGGAGAACAAGCACAAGCGCCTTTCGAAGAATGTCCATGGAGAAAGAAGTTGTCTCTCTACGTCCACCGTTCCTTTTGGCCGGGTCAGATGCCACAGGAATGATGAGTACAACAACGTCCAGACGCGCCCACATTTCTATTTTAGGAAATGTTGGCTTCTGTGAGCACACATTCTTATGTTATCGAAGGCTATTGTTATACTCCGTGCCGCGCGATTCACCGACCATGGCAACACACAAAATACAAAACACTGCGCTAAGTTATGGTTGTATCCTCATACTACCACTACTGTTGTTCAAGCACGAACGTTTGAAGCGTCTTTTCATTCTCCGGGAATGACTGTCGGGCGGTATGCGGGTGAATGTAATGTTGCCTACATTGCAAAACGCACACCAATTGTTGAGTAACTGGATACGCTTTGTCTGCTAAATATAGTAATCAGATAAACATCAGGTTATAAGACTCATCAATGTGGGTTATACTCATTGGACCACTCGTGTATGACCGATACACCCTACACTTCACAGCCTTTGGCAACTATGGACCCTCCATGCACCTTTGATAGGAGATATTTCTGCGTCGCGTTGCGTTAAAACTGCAGTCTGAATACCAAAAAAGTATGTCCACAAACTTCGAAACACCAGGTGACTGACGCAAGCCAATAGTACTCCATATTCGCGGAGTTTGGACCGCTGAATCAATTTGATGTTGGCCTCATTTTTTCCTAACCCAGTCTGCGTGCGAATTGCAATACAATATGCTGTTGAAGCCCACAAAGATTGCACATGTATTGTATTTTTTGTTGGTTATTTGAGGACGCCCGCGGGTGGTGGTCACAGCTTGTGGGTAACATGGGCCTTGCGCTGCAGCTTTGCGCTCGGGAGCCCCTAGATAGTGCCCCTCAATCGATAGGACCAAGAATAAAAAAGTATGAATCCACGTACAGCCCAGGAGTCACTATAAATTGAAGCCTTTGGCTCGTTTTTCTAGTGCCACTCCCACTTCATCCTACCGAATCATGGACACGCAGTCTAAACAAACCTTCAATCCTGTCGGGTATCCGCCGGAAGACAATTACGGAGTTCGCTATATGTCTTGGGGAATCTTCACGGTTGCTTGCGACGATCAAGACCATTCTATTTTGTCGCTGTCGGCTTACCAGGAGCCGTTCGGTGCCTTTTCTCGACTACAACGCGATCTCTGGGAAATGACTCCATGGTACTGCCTGGAGTATTATTTATGCACGGGCTGGATGACTATTTCTCCTGCCCTATTAACGTACTTTGGATATCTGGTTCTCCAAGACGTGAGTTGTTCTCGGGATTTCGAACTCAGAACTTCAGAATTTGATCATCTACATTGCTTTTGGTTTAGATCGACACGGCAGTGCGAAATGCTGGGCTAGACTACGGGATACTTAGGAGG
This sequence comes from Pholiota conissans, assembly GCA_015484465.1. Lineage (NCBI taxonomy): Eukaryota > Fungi > Basidiomycota > Agaricomycetes > Agaricales > Strophariaceae > Pholiota > Pholiota conissans. The sequence goes on from MU155295.1 coordinate 13,111, forward strand.
ATTCAAACGCTCGCTCTGATGTGGTTGTTCTGTGGCATACTATCTCATTGGTCTTTGACAATACTGTGTGTAACCTTTTTGCGTGTAATTTGTCGATGACTAATTATATCTTTCTGTGACAGTCAATACGAATCCAGAGTAAAGTTGGGACCACATTTGCGAGCTAAATTTCTGCCGAAGTTAGTCAAAGGTCCGTATTTTTTCTACTTGACTGATGGAAGCCTCTGAATGCAACCTATTCTTATTCGTATAGGTAGCCTGTTGAGAGACACTGGCGTTTTGAATGGTATGTCACCTTCATTCATCTTATTATCTTAATACAAATTGTAACGTTGTTGTATTCATATTGAAGTGGACTCCGTCAAATTTCCTAATTCCTACGACTATGGAGATTTTATCCCGGGATGGAACTCCTTTCACGAAGTGTTTACACGTCTACGGCACATTTTTGCCATCATTGTTGAGATCTTGCTCGTCTTGTATCTCAAGTCTCAGTTAAATGACACTCAATCAAATTTATACTTCTTGGCAATCATCGTTTTCCTTGCTATCAAGTTTCTGTCTCCAATCAGCGCCGCAGGAGGCAAAGGTATGTTTGCCGCAGTTACATTATTCAGAGCTATGACTTAGTAGCGTACGCTGTAGGTTACACCTTTTGGACAAATAATCACCATTATAACCGCTTAATGGCCCTCTTCCACATGACCTTCGATCCACAATATCGTTCGTTAATCAAGGATGGACAAACTGAGAACTTATACAACGGTAAGCACTTTTCGGCTGTAGTACTGATGGCTCTAATTTAAATGTCGCACAGAATACGAACAAGTCTCTAACGCGCTGGGCGCTGTTCAGGCTGACACGTATATGCTAGGATGGTCCCTATATCCTTCTTGGGTATGGGGAACAATTAGATTTTGCATCACAAACAGCGCAATGGTGAGTTGCATTCACAATATCAAGTTCGATTCTCACGAATAAAAATAGGCGCTCGTCGCCTTGATGCTTCCATGGTTGTCCCCGGAGTCCCCATTGGTCCTCATTATGGTTACTCAACACGCAATATCTAGCGTGGACGATGACGTCGAATATCTCAGGACATCTAGCGACTATTTCCTCGGCTTAATGAACGAGTTCAGGAATTATTATGCATTGTTTGACGAGGTCGACGCATTGGTGAATTCGCCGGGTACGGAGACTTCCACACAGCTGCGCTCAAAAGGCATGGAGCTCTCATTGAAGTGAGTACGTCTGTCTGCTATTGAAGGTATTATGCCAAACGAACCTACTTCCAGGAATGTATCACACCAAAATGTCGAGGACATCAGCCTCTCAATATCTTCGGGACAGCTGATACTAATCACCGGAGACAAGGAAAGTGGAAAGAGCACTCTTGCTCAAATCCTCTGTGGTCTTGTTTCGCCAATACGAGGCGAAATTCTCGTTAATGGTGCATCGTTGACTCTCCACGCAAACGCGAAAGATGTTCTCGACAAGACAGTATTCATTGGACGATCAGACACGATATATCCAGTAAGCCTGGAGGAGAATATAACCATGGCAGTATATAATCGCGATACCGTGAGCGTGAAGGACATTGATGACGCACTACGCCAAGGCGGAGCATTCGGCATCGTAGAAACTATGGGCCGCCAGACAATTATTTCACCATGTAGCGCTCCAGCTTACAGTACTATCGGTACTATTGGACCTGGTGCACAGAGGGCGCTACAGGAAAACTCACCTGATCCAATTCCCGTCGAATTTTCAAGGGGCAACCGACAGCATATCATCGCGTAGGTTACTATTCCGATAAGACTCAAACAATACTGACATACCCACCTTTTAGTGCCAGGGCGTTTTTGCGACTGATGGTGTGCGAAATCGGCCTAATAATATTGGACGAGGCCACTAGCGATATGAATCCTCTCCAGGAGCGTGAGGTGATTGAGAACTTCTGCCAAGTTGCTCGCAACCAGGGAAAAACCCTGATTATTGTTGCGACTCACAACTTGTTTACTGTAGCGAAACATGCTGACTTGATTATGTACGTTTATCCTCTGGGACTTTTGATCTCACTCATTGACTTTGCTTTGCTCCAGACGTATGGAAAATGGAAAGATTGTGGAGAAGGGATGTCACGACGAGCTGATTGAAGGTAGAGGAGGATATCGTAGTCTGTACGAGTATGCAACCGGTGGAAAGGAGTTGTCCTGATCTTCATAGATGCACGGTAAATATTTATAGATCCCCACAGTACTATTTTCGTCCTTTCTTTATGGTATCTATACACATGTACATAACAGACTTTCCCAAAGCGGAAGTTTATTCTTTATATGGGTTGTTACTCTGTGACCTTATGTAATTTTTTCTTCTTCTGACTCACGATCATGTTCTGTATCGCTCGCATGGTAAAAAGGAATGGACATACCTAATTAGGCTTGTTTACTAGCCGGACTTTTGACCTTGCTCTTACTGTCTACTGCAGAACTCAAAGTGCCAAAAGGGTCCGAAAAAAATGGTCATGATCACTTGGTGATCACTCTCCACGATCGTCATCGCGAATGGATCGCAAAAATAGGAAATATCCGCCAGTTTCATTCTGAACCACTATGTCCTCCTCGCCTATGTTATACCCCTCACCACCGACATCTTCGCAGCGTCTGTCATTGTCCAAACAAGTAACAAGATTCGAAAACGATTCACGCCCGGGTCTGAGTTCGACGACTCTCCCAAGGAAGACGCGGTATGCTGGACGACGAATGCGAATGGCGATCATCTTTGGATTGCCTATTATCATCGTTCTTTTCTTGGTTATTTTTCTTCCGATATTTCTTGTGGCGGTTCGCAAGAACGGGTCGCACGCTTCAAACTCACGCGTCAGTGATGGAGGAGTTGGGAGCGGCGTAGCCAATCCAGGATCACCGATAGGCGCTGTGGTGAGTCATGACGTGTCTTTTTCGTAGCAGATTCTTAACCATCTTCCAAAGTCCGGTGGAAATGGATCGTTCGTGAAGCTCGATAATGGGACTGAATTCACTTATATCAATCCATTCGGCGGATTCTGTGAGCAGCGATTCTTTTATGGTCCTGGGTCCACGACGACGGCGCTGATTAGTCACGCTTTGAAGGGGTGCAGGATCCCACCAACCCTTACAGCGACAACGCTCAGCCAAATTTGTGGACACCGCCCTTGAATACCTCTTGGACATGGGGGAAAGATCGCATATTCGGCGTCAACCTTGGCGGTTTATTCGTCCTTGAACCTTTCATTACCCCAGATATTTTCCAGCGCTATCCAGGCAGTGTCGACGAGTTCACGCTGAGTCAAGCTATGAATGCCGATACAGGGAATGGCGGGATGAAGCAACTCGAGAATCATTACAACACCTTCATCGTGAGCCTCTTCAGAGTTCATATTCACGAATGCAAGCTGACACTCAATCAAAGACCGAACAAGACATCGCCGACATAGCAGGTGTGTTGTCATCCGGATTCATGCAAAACGGCACTGATTTCTCATAAGGCGCGGGTCTCAATTTCCTTCGAATCCCCATCGCGTTTTGGGCAATTGAAACTTGGGAAAGCGAACCTTACTTCGCCAAGACGTCATGGACGTAAGTCGGAAAGTCTTCAGATATGACACAACATCTGACGGTGTCTCAGATATTTCATTCGCGTTCTCGGCTGGGCGAGAAAGTACGGATTGCGTGTGTATCTAGACCTTCACGCCGTGCCAGGATCACAGAATGGTGGGTTTTCAGGCGACTCCGCGGCTTTTTAGATTGACGTGATATGTTTTCCTAGGTCTCAATCATTCTGGACGGTAAGTGAATCTCATCACTGAATGACTACATCTCACATTGACTTCATGGTGACCTCAACAGCATGCCTACAATCAACTTCCTCCAAGGGAACATGGGCCTCGCCAACGCAGAACGGACGCTTTATTATATCCGGATTTTAACGGAATTCATCTCTCAGCCCGAGTATCGAAATCTCATCCCGATACTTGGGGTCGTCAATGAACCCTTACTCAGTAGCATCGGCACCGACCAGTTAACAAGTTTTTACCTCCAGGCGCATGATATGATTCGTAACATCACTGGTTTGGGTGAGGGACATGGACCTGTTCGTTGGAGAACTTCACTTCCATCATTCGGCTGTCTTGCTGAAACTTTTGTAGTATATCGCCATCCATGATGGATTCCAGCCTTTGTCGAGCTGGAGTAATTTTCTTCGAGGATCGGACCGTCTTGTCCTGGATCAGCACCCATATTTTTCTTTCGGCGGCCTGCAGATAGACCCCATCGGAGTTGTTGGTGAAGAGACTGGGATCCCGGGCGGAAAGTGGCCTCTCACAGTTTGCAACAACTGGGGCCCAAGCAGCAATCAAAGGTAAGCATTTCTCCAACGGTCTGTTTTCACCGCGGCCTTTGCTCAGCGATTTGATGTTTTGGTAGTCGTCAAAATTTTGGTGTGACGATCGCAGGAGAGTTCGCAGGTTCCCCGAACGACTGTGGGCTGTTCCTGCGGGGCGTTAATGTGACCTCGACCAATCCACTATGCTCAGAGTTTGATGCATGGGAGAGCTATAATAGCACTATGAAAGCGGGCATTCAGAATTTTATCATGGCAACTTTCGACGCTGTTGGTGATTGGTTCTTTTGGACGTGGAAGGTCCATTTTCTTTCTCCTGATAAGATTTGACCGTTTTTATGTAGTTCTTCTATTTTTCTAGATTGCGCCTTCACAAGCTGGACGTGTGGAAGCGCCATTATGGTCCTACCAACTCGGTCTCCAGCAGGGCTGGATACCTAAAGATCCTCGCTCCGCTTCTGGATTGTGCGCCTCTCTTAACGCCAGTAGCGACATTTTCGATGGCACATTCCAGCCCTGGCAGACCGGTACGCCTTCATCTATACCTGAAAGCTCCTCCGAACAGTTCCCCTGGCCCCCAGCTACGTTGACTTCAGCAGATGTGCCGGTAGCGTTCTTGCCAACGTATACCAATACGGGGCCTGTGTTTACTCTGCCTCCAGCGACGTTCAGCGCAGCGACCAATGCTGTCGATGGATGGTTCAACGTCCAGGATACGATCGGCGGAGTCATAACTGTTGCTGGCTGCAGCTATCCTGACGAGTATAACGGGATATTTTCGATAACTCCCACCGCTCCTTGCACAGGACCAACTTTAGTGACTACGACTGCCGCTGCTTGAGCTTGTTAGACTCTTGCCTTTGAGGGTATTATCGATTTTTCATTTGTACATTAGCCCTTAGACAAGGCACAACTGTAATTTATTCGGCTGGACCTGAGTATATTTGTCTATATGGTTTTGTAGAATATTCAATTAGACTTGGACACCTTATTTTTATTTTTATGTAGATTATTTAATTACATCATCTCAAATTGAAATTGCATCAATGGTGGTAGACGAGAAAAATAACGAGTTCTGGTACGCAGAAAAATCTGAGGAGGCGCGGAGGATGTGGGCTGAAGTTCGAAGTTCGAACGGTCCGTCGTTACCGCATTAGCGCGCTGCGATGATGGTCGCGGGGGCACTCTCAATCCATAACTTATACCCAGCTTATACCCATAATGGCCTCACTTTCTCCACGAACGCCAAGCTCAATAGCTAGGACAAACTCATCGCAGTCTGAAAGGAAGGCATCCTGGACAGCCCAATCGCGAAATCCGGTCTCACAGCGGTTGTCTAAAGTTCTAGGGACGAACTTTGATAGCGAAGACACTCGACAGGCTCTGCGCACGCTCTCGGAGCTCTACGCGACTACTTCTAAAGGAAAAGAAGTTCAAGCACCAGTGGAGGATCTGGACGATGAACCGTCAGGGCAGGAGAACGCCGAGACGTCTGGGCCTACTCAGCCGATGGTGCTGACGGAGACCGTGCCAGGCGAACTGGCTGCGCGAGCTCGAAAAAACTTGCGGAGAGATATGGAACTGCAGCTAGCGGAGGGTAGCAGAAAGTTTTTGCAGGCTTTGGGAGAAGTAGACACGGTGAGTATTCTGTGTTTTCACAATGATCTCTGCTTATCCAATGTACAGAAATTAGGTGCATTGCAAACACATGTGGCGGCGATGCGAACTAGCTGTGATGAAGCGGAGACGCAGCTGGCACTAACGAACGAGTCAAGTAAACTGCTGCTGGAACGTGCAGGCAATTTGCGGGATGAAAGGTGTGTTGTAATGTATATGTTTAGTGAACAAGGAGCTCATCGCTCATCAGGCAAGAGGTCGAGGACAAGAAAACCATTATCACACTCTTCCTGGCGCGCTTTACTCTTACTGAATTAGAGCTTCAAGCTCTAACTTCGCGAGATGTGCCTATCGGACAGCGTTTCTTCGATGCAATGGACAAGACCGAGAGGATACGGGAGGATTGTCGTGTTCTTATGGCTGGTGAAGATGGGTCAACGAAGGCTGGGTGAGTGGGCGTTATTGCGTGCAGCAATTTTCGGTATTAACTTGGGATAGGCTGGAAATCATGGCTTCCACCTCCACCCATCTTGAAGACGGATACGAAAAGATTCTCCGATACTGCTCTAACGAATTTAGGAAAGTAGGACGCGATTCTCAACTGGAAGTCAGTCCGGTGATGAAACAAACGATACAACGACTACGGAAACGACCTGAGCTTCTAACGTTTGTGATTTTCAAGCTTCTCGGTATGGACGGATTGATCATTTTCATTCTAGTGAAGCATTATCTGCCCTCTCCGAGACGCGACAAGCCACCTTGTTGAGCTCATTTATCGCAGCCCTAACACGTGGCGGACCATCAGGGTATCCACGTCCCATCGAACTGCACGCTCATGACCCTATGCGCTACGTGGGTGACATGCTCGCTTGGGTACATCAAACCATCGCCGCGGAACGCGAGTTTCTAGAGAGTCTTTTTGGGATCAAGAGCGACGGACGGATGGTCGGAAGTGTTCGTAACTTCAGTTCCAAGGCTGAAGAAGAGGAATGGATACGTGAGTTGATGGATCTGGCAGTTGGTAAACTTTGCGTTCCTCTGAAGGCAGGTTTTTCGGTCGTTCTCGCTCCTGCATGTGGTCATACTTACGGCGCCATATCTTTTGTAGGTTCGCGTACAGCAGACAGTGAGGTCTCAAGAGAGCAACATTGTCTCTTATAAGATAGCCAATCTTCTCCAATTCTATCTGATGACCATGAGGCGTACTATCGGCGAGGATGCCCTTCTATCTACGACGTTGAAAGAGTGCGTATCAATTCAGTACTATCCAGAGATCCGGAGTCTTGTATGCTCATCTAAATATGTGGCGCAGAATTACAGATGTTGCGTATAAAGTATTCTACGACTCAATCGAAGCCCAAAGCCAGACGCTTTCTCGTATCCGCTTCGTAGGTCTTCCTCTACATGCATTGTATGGCAGCCAGTCATGTTTCTCCCATTAGGACTTAGACGACCCGTCCCTCACGCCTCCTAATGCTATCCTGGACCACTCCCAGATCCTGCGTGAAGTGATGCAAGTATACCAGTCCTCCCTTCTTGGGACGGAAGACGAGGACGAGATCAACGCAGGATTCAATCAAGTTCTCGACATCATGGTTGACCCCGCTGTACAAATGTGCATCGCCAACAGCGAGGAGAAAATGAAGGCGCGGCCGCGCTGGGATGGTCAGGTTTTCATCCTCAACTGCCTATGTTATCTCCAAGTAAGGTTTTATTTTCTCTTCCTTGTTGCGTTAATTCTCATCGACCATATATAGAGTGTTCTTTCTACCTTTGAGTTCACAACGCAGAAGCGAGCCGAGATTCAGAAAACGATCGACCAACGAATCGCGCTTCTAACGACTGAGCACAGCGACAATGTTCTGCGAGATGCTGGACTCTGGGAAGTAGCAGAGACCTGTAAACATCATGAAACAGACGTACGCCCCTTTCCCTCTTTCCCAACCCTTATGCCCATTTATTTACGTTCTATGCGAATTTGTAGGAGCCCCTCTCGCGACTGCCGTCAACCCAACCAGCCGATCTTCAGCGCGCTCTGCAACGGTTCTCAATGTGGCTATCCGGTCTTGACGTTGTACACTCTCCGCGGTTGTCGCATCTCACGGTGCAAAAGATGCATACGCAGATCCACCAGGACGCGCTAGTGCGCCTTGCGAAGGAATATAAAATGATATGCGAGGAGGTGAAGAAGCCGGCAAATCGCTATGAGGCGGCGGCTACGCTACTTGGGAGTGAAAGACCGTTTGGACAAGTTCACCTGCTTTGGCAAATCTTCGGATTGGAGGACAAGGAAGAGGAGGAGGAGAGTAGCGATGAAGGCGAAGACGAAGACGAAGACGAAGAAGAGGATACCGAGGAAGAAGGTGAAGGTGAAGGCGACTCAGAAGAAAGTGAGGGCGAATCCGAGGAATCGTAGTAAGACCCATGACCCTACGGATTCTGGTAATTTCCATTCCACTTTCATCAAGGATATTAGCGTTAGCTGAAACGAGGGGCCCAATCTCTGCTTGGGATTCTAACGGCCCTGCTTTCTGAGCCTAAAACTCAGATCATGCGAAAAAAAATCCTCAAGGCTTACAGATCCTTACCTCAGTGGATGTATCTTTGTTCGGGATCGATATCGAAGCTAGAAATTTCCAACAGAATCATACGGCAATTCTGGTTTCATTACTTTGGACGCTCGTAGAATTTTTTCTGTTGCGCTCTTCAAGGATTTCTCTTGCTCGACCTGAGCAATATGTCTGGATTGCTTTCTAACGGCTTACGGCTCCGAGCACCATTTGATTTTTCATTATCCAGATCTATTTCTCCTGGACGGTTTCATCTTCAGGATCCAGTATCTCCCGACAAACCCAACCCAGCGCGTACCGCGTAGTGTTTCAATGATACGGTTGCAACTCGTCACTTGTCGCAATTAAGTGTTGCTCCATCCTCCCACTCTGCATAAAAGTCCCTTTAGTCCATGGGATCCGGGCGGAACGGAATACCAGAGAGTCAGAATGTCCAGAATGTATTGAGATAAGTAAACAAGTCCAAGTCGCTCAGTGTTTCAGGCTCGGTTCCACTGTATGCGTGTGTAGTGAGTAGTTATATACCCGGCAGTGTCCATACTTACGTACAGTGTGCGCCTGTATGCGATTTTCTGTTAACGCCGGCTGCGGCACCATCTCTCCTCGGTCAATACTATGATAGCAAATCGTCCAGTAGGTGGAGTTGAATCGTAGTTACAACATGAAGAGAACGAGGCTCTAGATACAGTCAATAACTTTTTGTATTCCGATAATGTAAAGCTGAACAACCATTAGTGCGCCACATTCAAAATGGCACGTAATTCTTCTCAATCTATGCGCGAAGGCAGACAGTAAACGCGTTTTGAATCCCCTCCAAATCATAATTAACACAGTTTCGAATAAAACTACCGCAACCGTCGGGCCCCTGCACGACTCTGTAAGTTCGGAGAACGAAGATTTCCGAAAAAAGTTATTAATATTGTGATTATATGCACAGTTATTAAAAAGAGGTGATACGATGACCCGAATCGACGCCGTCGCTCTCCGAATTAGCCCCCGAAGTATACACATTCATGGGTGCAGTTGTTTTGTCCGAAAGAATAATTTCAATCCTGTATCACTCCTGTATCTTGAAATTTGATCTCCAACTATATGCGGCTCAGTCAGAAACCCAAAACAAGGGAATATGTTCTATACACAGATCTCCTCAATGGAATACACGGCTTGTCAAAATGCCCCATCAACATGCATGTTTTAAAAAGATGTGGGATATCAACAGTCCAGCCCTAGTAAGCCAGCGCTTAAACGACTAAGGAGGACCTAGGTAAATACAACCCGATGTCAGGGAGTATCTCAGAGAGACACAATTACAAACGAGCGCTTGAACAAGACCGCAAGGGAGTACACTACAATTTATAGTCTCCATCTGCAAATTCAGCCTAAGTGGCATGTGATGCCACAGCCTCAGAGATAATGCACCACACTGACGGGAAGTATACCAGAGTAAAATGGCATTGACAGAATGGGCATATTACCTTAGATATGTAACATCTTTATCTCATAATGATCAGAAAAAATGTGGGCAAGAACAGGGCGGGAAGAGCTGAGAACCGCCTCGATCGGGCTCGCGAACGAGGTGATACATTCCTTGACCGAAGACAATCTATTGCAATATGACTCGGGATCATACCTGGGCCTGGGGCCTGACAGATATCTAGTTTAATCTATGTACATACTCCTTTGTGGGCCTTGTCAAGGGCCCCGCTTCGTTGACAATCGGAAGTCGGGATACACTTACATATAGTGATGCACTGCGCAGCATTGATCACAAGGGACTCTTCTGAGCGCCTTCTATGTGTTAGGATCTCAATGGTTGGTTTTTGCACCAAGATATCAAAAGTTGACTTTATATCTTCTAATTGAGTTCGTCTTGATACATAATCATGCAAATCGGCCATCCAATGGTCGGCATATCAAACCTTGTCTGCTCCAATGGTTGAACTGTGATGCATGATCCTTTGATTTAAGAAAAAAAGTAAATTTATCTTGAGTAGTACTGGGTACTGGACTGCCCTATCTAGTCTTTTCTGTTTCTTAGAGTTGGAGAACATCGGCCTAGTTGGAAATTGTCAACAATGACTTGCATTCGATACTGGTACGGACAGTCAGTCAGGTCCAAGGGGATAGCAGCACTGGATCTCACAAAAAAAGAGACAGGTTTCAACTGCGCGCTTAGGTATGCAGCTAAGAGAATAACAAAGACACATCGACAACATAAGTGCTTGGGCGTTGGCAGGATGGGCCCGCTCTGAAGTTGCCAAAGACCGTGAGAACAACGCATTGATTTCCCAGTTTGGGAAAGATGTGATACGGAAACGGGACACCTGCTCAAGTTTTCGGAGTGCGAAGTACAGGTACTACATACTGCTGGCCAAACGTCTACTGAAAGATCCGTCATGAAAGGGGGGCATTGTTATTACTATTATGCAGAGATACTTATACAATTTATTCCTTTTTCTCCGATACAAATAAATCATTAAACGTCACCATCAGGGCAAAGCTGCCACCCAAAACTGCAGAAAATACAACTGTCAAACAGGCAATCAACATAAAAATAAAACAAATCGAGAGTGAGGTGGAAGCGAGATTAAAGTTGGATAAGGATATAATTTCTGTCTTTCTGGGATATACGTTGAGCCAGTGGATCAAGGGATAGGTCGCAGTTTAGATGTCGTATCCTGCTGTGATGCGAACTTGTACCGAGGTTCTAAGAGTAAAGCGAAGAGATCGATAGGCGCTTCCATTAGCAACATCCGCCTTTTCCGCCGCCAGCTTCTAGCGCTATGTTCGTATTTGGGGTCGAAAGCTTCACCCCAGGGGACTGGAACAGCAAGTCAGCCATCGCGGAAACACCAACGCTGCATTAGTAACTCACTCTCTCATCATCGAATACCCCTTTCTTGATCTTTTCCAGTATATCCCGAGAAGCCTCGACGAAAGCTTCCTCGACATTGAGCCCCGACTTCGCGCTGGCCTCAACAAACAGCAATCCTTCTTCCTTTGCCCATAGCTCCGCTTCCTCGTAAGGCACCTCTCGTGATTTCCCTTTGGCAGATGACTTTGATGGAGAGGATCCGGATTTCGTGTGTTTAGTACTCGACGCTTTTGCAGGGCTTGCCGATGTCGGAACGGCATTGTCAGATGCAGGTGGCACGTCTTCGCAAAGGTCAACCTTATTTCCTACAAGAATACATGAAACATGTGGATCCGCATGTTCGCGCACGTCAGCCAGCCAGTTCCTGACATTTTGAAAGCCTGGATAATCAAATGTGAGCAACGACGCGGAAAAATGAGTATCAAAGACGTCATACGCACTCTTGCGTGAAGTAACATCATAAACCAGAAGACAGCCAGCGGCGCCTCGGTAATACGATCGGGTAATTGCTCGGAAAGACTCTTGTCCTGCGGTATCCCAGCCTAGGTGGGTGATGATAAATCAATACCAATTGTGGAATGAAATCGAGTGGCAGTGTAGAAATAAAGGGACGGCGACTACGCGTCCATTCCGTTTTTCAGTTCAACACGCCAAATGGTGTTTTTTAAGAACAGGGAGAACGTACATTGGAGTTTCACTACCTTATTCTCCTCAGGTATTGTGATCAATTTCGAGCCAAACTCCACGCCGAGCTACTTCGCAACAACGAAGATATCCGAGCGACCGCCGAGATGGAACAAAAAACTTTTAGCCCTTGTCCCCAGGATCAAAGTGACGATAGGACATACCGTCGGATCTGGGTTTGCCAGAAATCTCTGGTCCGTGAGACGAACGAGTAACGATGACTTGCCAACAGCTGCATCACCTGTTAAAGCGCAGCGTTTCAACATTTCCAATCCACCCAAATTCCGTGATATAGACCGCAAGATAATCTCTGGAGTTGACACTGACCAGTTATGATAAACTTGAAGACGTAATGCCAGGTAATGCCAGACATCCTTAGATATTCGAGATTGGGAGTGGAGGTGGGGTTTAAGATGAGTTAAGTGCCGTTCGGCGGAGCTAGTAGTATTAAATCGCCTCGGAGACCTCAGATTAAGACTTTTGATCTTGATATGGCTGTTCTGCAAGGTGCTCGCGATGAATATCGTTCGAAAGGAAAGCGAATCGTAACAGAATGGTCGTGGTTAGAGAAAGACTTGAGCCACCTGCATTCCTGGCCCGGCAGTAGTTGTCAGGGGAATGTTTATGTCATCGCAGATCACATGACCTCACGGACCATTCCGGAAGTTGGGCTCGCTGTCATCGTCGTTCATGTCCTTCTCATAAACAAATTTCTGTCCTTCACCATGACTGCCTGGAGAACTTTGTTCACGTACGTCGATTCTATGGTTATGGCGCACTATGTTCTAACATTTTCTCAGATACAACAAGTATGCCCAAATCACTGCCCGCGCTCTCCGCGCGTCGCTGAAGGAGGAGGAACGCGTAGTTGCTGAAAAACGTGGCGTCACCGGTGCGCGTTACCAGAACTGGGAAAATGGTGTTGGTCAACAACAGGTGTGTTAAAAAAAACCCCCAATATGTTCAAAACAAACCGCTGACATAGCTGTGTATCAATCCAGGTTCTCGTTGTTGAGGAAGTCAAGAAGTAAACATAGAAAAGCACTTCTGTCTGACACACCTGGAATATAGAGTCTCCGTTCATTTACCCGGGCATCCTGGAGAATTCTGGCCGTTCAAAGTTATCGTGAAATGCATGCATACGAACGTGAAATCGCAATCCCATACCTCGATGTATCTAAATCCCTCCCCAATGGGCTGCGCCCAGTTTTTTCCATTCAGTCCGAGCCCGACGTTAAATCTGAATTTATCGTGACCCGCCATGGTCGGTTTTCGAGGATATGGCTTAGACAGCGTCCATGCTGCGCATGATCCTGTTTCAGCTCCATAACTGTGTGAGTGATTGCCTCCTAGGCTGGGAAGAGTTGTCCGCTACTTTGCTCTCTTGGTGCTGCTCGTATCTCTTCATATGACCAACGGTAGGGCTTTACGGACATTGCACAATCCATGACCCCACCCGTCGATCGTTGCAACTTTTAGGTGCCGTTCAGCTCGCCGACTGTTGGAAATTTTATGTCTATGTTTTCTTTTTGATCTCTTTCTTGAGATATTCCATTTTGAATCCCCTCTCTGCAGCCCCATATGTGACTTGAAGGTAAGGTTCATTAGGCACGTCGGAAATCTGAACAATCTCCTCGCGCGATCAGTTCATCTGTTACTACTTCAAATTTAACCCCGTTTATTTTAAACGTAAAAGGTATACCACAGCACGACTTTTGGCCTTCAACGGCGTACAAATCATTTACCTTTATGGTGCTGCTTTGTCTCCTAGTCGGTGAGTAATCAGAGATCGCATATTTGAATTTTGATCCACTGTGGTTCTTCGCATTCAATTATTCGATGCTCAAAAATTTTGGCATATCAGAATCTCAATCATATCACTCGGGCACAACATGCGTCTCGGATCCTATCTTTGGACCTATTGAGCAAAGCGTAGAGGCAATTGAGATAGCATCCTGTGCATTGTACTCTGTTCAGAACAAGATACGGGCTACGTTATCCCCAATCATGAACCTCTCGAATGAAATGATGACTACCATATCCCTTCGAGTTTAGCTAGACAAAATACTCTGAACACCTCAAGACATAATCATCCGACATATGACTTTCACCGAACCTCCAACCGCCACGCACAAGAATCTACATTGGGGAAGTGTATATATTTATACCGCCCCCTGAGACCCGAGCTGGCCTTAGAAATGATCAGTAGGGCTGCACAAGTCATTTTTAACAGAGCGGTGCGTGGTGTTATACCTACGGCATTGAATAAATACCTTGCGCACCAGACGATAGGACCCATTCGTTAGCCAATCATCACCGCATAGCCCAGCAGAAGCTTCTGTGAGCTCCGGAGAGAACAAAGCGAATATACATGTCATCTCGGGCGCACCTTGGAGGACGGTGTGCAGGCGAAGATTTAGAGATTTAAAGCACATGTTAGTAGAACCTGCCCTCCCGGCAATCTATTCGATGAGTGGGTAGCACGGCGGCGGAGGAAGAATTTCGTCGAGTCAGGAATTTTGAAAGCCGACGACATCAACTAGAATAATCTGATGCCTTTGTGAAGAAAACCAAACTAAATGTGAACAAAGCCTCCACATGAACCCAAGCGCCGTCAAGTGAGTGTGAAAGATTTCATATTTCTAATTTCGCACAGAGATGATGTCCTTTGATATCGCAGGTCTGGGGCAGGAATGTTGCAAGAATGGTGGGCACTGGCAGGACCAAAGATTGTTTTATCCATGATGAGTACTTGCAAAAATTACAAGGAGCACTCTATTTCAAGGGTGTTCACCTTCATCTATCCACCTTCCATCTACATCTATCTATCTGTCTACTACACACGCGCATCTGTCCATCCATCTAAGCCTCTGTCTGCGGTCTGCCATCGCAGCATCGCCAATAGAAAACCTTACCCATACTTACCCACCACAACAGAATCCGCCGCGTGCAAGGGGTCCTCCGCGAAACCCCACCCCCCTATTCCATTCACACTCCATGGAGAGCCAGAAAAAAAATCCCAGGTCTTTTTTTCTTCCAGCGGCGGCGGAACGAAAGAAAGGTGTACACACTCAAGCGACCCACGGAAAAGTCCACGCGCGTCAAATACCCGAGTTAGCAATTATGTAGCGCAATCACCCAGTTTCAGCATCATAAATTTAGGTATGTATGCGGCCGACATAGGCGCTTGCGGCGCATCGACGCTCCTTTTTTTCCCTGTACAGTCACCGGTCGCCGCCTCCTGGGCAGATATTTGATGGACGTCTCGCCGTCCTCCGCGTGCATGAGCACTCTATGATATTCGCTCCAAATAACATAAGTGAGGATGGGATTGACACACACGCACCTACCTACCGACGCAGTGCTAGCATCGAGTGGATCAAACTCGAATTCCCGTATGGCAGCCCTCGATCATTCTTGCTCACATACCGCACCATGCTACGCAACGTGGTCAATATTGACTCACGCATCGGGCGAGCAAGTTGCAACAACGACAACAGCGTTGTGGGTCGAAGCGTCAGCGATGGAATCTAGATTGAATACGCAGATTCGGGCCACCACCGCCCCCAAGGACTACCATTAATAGACTGTGGTTTCCTTGCGTTAGAACCTTAGGCATTGAATGGTGGTATATCTTTAAGTAACCATGACTAGACTATAAAAAGGTCCCTACGGGTGCGCGCAAGGGAGGATAAGGGTATGATTAATGTATGTATTATCAATACACATTACGGGTTGCATCTGCCACTGGGCGCACAGCGGGCGCGAAGGGGGGAAGAAAGGGCAGGTGTCCATTGTCTCCGCCGAGCCGTCTCAGAGTCGTGATTCAACCGCAACAACCAGGTTCATATGTCCCAAAAAGTTAATCAGCACCGATACAATACGATGCGCCCGCATCCCATCCACGATCCATCGCTCCGACTGTTCGAAATGACAAGTAAGGCCCTTTCACAAATTGTATGTAGACAAGGGTCCACGACGAGAGCAGACGTATGTAAGTGTGTATGTCACGATCGTCATGATTTATAATGATAACAACCAATTGCCATGGAGAAGGGCGCCATTTCACTTGCGGGATGGGGGAGTTGATGCGATGAATGAATTGGGTGAGCTCTCGTCGCTGTTGTGCGTGCGCGTCCCACGGACGCGATGCGCCGCAGGCGAACAAGGTTAATACACTACCTGAAACGGGTTTGGTCCCAACAGAAACCAGTTCGGCGAATCGATCAAGTCGACAAGTGAGGAAGCTCTTCCTACTTAGCATCTTTTTCGAGTCGTGTGGGTGAAAAATGAGTGATTTATTATATGGTACATTGTGTAGGTAGAGAAAACGGGTCGTAAGAAAAACCACACTGCCAAAAGAACGAGATTGCAAAGACTAATGGTACATGGTATCCCAAAGAGGTATTTGATGAGAAGAAGCAAACGATTCGTAATTCCAACTCAAAGCGAGAAAGATATGTAGGATCGTGAAAAAAAAAATGAACCGAGAAAAATAAGGAGTGACGTGAATTTCGTAGCAGTTTCACCAACATAAATCGGTGCTATGCGGCCCAAATTTGAAGGCATCAAACGAGTCAGAAAAAGAAAGGAGGGAAAGAGAATGTTAAAGGAGAATAAAAAGTCTAGGAGGTCCCAAAGGGTGGAACAGGGTTGGGTATTGTCCGTCCTAAGCTCACCCGCGCGTACTCGTGCAGCTGCTGTATAAACCCAAAGTTGGGATTCGCGACCCTCCGTTTGCTTTTGATGTAATGCACGGCTTCGAGTGGCGTCCAGCCATACTGCGCCATGAGAAAGGCTGCGACGACGCTGACACTTCGGCTTACGCCCTCCGCGCAGTGCACGAGTACACGGGCCTCCGGACTCGACGCGAGCGCGTTGTGGATGAACGCTGTCGTGCTGGGCAGGTGTGCTGCGAGCTCTGCAAAAGGTAGGTCTTCGACCTTCACCTGCATGCGCACGGGCTGCACGGGGAGCAGCGAGGGTGGCGGGCGAAAGATGTTATCTGGGAGGGTGGAGAGAATGTGTGTTATCCGGTAGGACATGAGCAGCGCGGGGTTCTCCGCGAAGGCGAGGTCAGAGATGTACAAACGCGGAATTATTTCCGTGATGTTTTTTGCTGGCTGTGCATGGTACGATGGAGAGAACGGGGAGGCAGAGGGGGGTGATATAGTAGGGTTGGCAGGCGCTAGAGTCCATTGTTGGTGATGGTGGTGGTGGTGGTGGTGATGATTCGAACTTGAGCTTCCGCGGTGGTGCGACATGGTGCTTTTGGAAAAGGAGGATGACGTTTCGATGTTTTATGCGGTCGGTGTTCTACCCAAAAAAATTGGAAAGAAGGATAGAATGTAAGAGCTGTGAAACCAATCCAAGTTATAAATGGAAGGGGTAACAGTGGCAAAGAAGCAAGCAAGCAATGCTCTGCATTTAAAGCAACGTTGCATGACTCCAAAGCAAACGCGCAATGACACAAGCGCGCGAAGGGTGGCTCCTGGTAGAGCTGAACGCAGTAATACGAATCACTCACCGGAGTAGACAAATTGACACAAAGTATTGACGAGGCACCTCCGGTATTTTCGTAGTGTGTTTTGAACGAAATTTACTCTTTTTTGACGGGCGAATGAAGTGACAAAGGTCTGGCAGCAGGCACGGGTTCGGAGACGACAGAGAGATCAACAAAGGCCTCGGATGGTCTAGGGGTCGCACACGCGCAGCACGGAATGAAAAAGCAAGGGCGGGGCAAGTGTCCAATCAACGTCCGTCAGGGGATATAAGCACCCAAGAAAAGACCTGGAGCGCGGAGGAGGAGGGTATTATATGGAGGGTGCTAATAAGTATCCGGGATCTGGACGCAAAGATTGGCGATGAACCTCAGATCAAGAGTGGGCTCGGAAGTAGTTGGGAGTGGATATTGAAAACCATCAAATCTGTCGCTCTTTAAAACGACTGTTTCGCCCCTTACCTTGTCTTCCCATGCGCGTTGCTGCTATGTCGCGGCGAGCAATATGCACTCGCCGACCCGGACAAACAGCCTGCAGCACGGCCTGGCCTGCCCCACAGATTGGTCACCCCCTCGTCGGCCGCAGAAATAGCCCAGGAGCGGAACTGCATCCCATCCCGAGAGGGCTCGGAGCGGGTGCGAAAGGCGTGGCCCTGTAGGCGCTGCAATCCGGAAACCGGTAAGCAGCCTCACTAAGCGATGCTGAGGATCCAACCGATGAAATCTCGCGGAATGCTGTACAAGGGGCTTTGACCAACACAGCCCTCAGTATACAGTCCTCTTCTTCAAACTCCGCTTAGATCAACATCCCTTCCAATTGTCGAATCTTATCATCCATTTGATACTTAGAGACGAGCAGATAAAGGGCTTTTGACAACATCATCAATGATTCAGTGATCTCAGCGAGATCAAAGATATCAATCATACATAATCTGGGGTGGGCTGTCGCCGCAAGAACAAGGACAACACACAACGTAGAAGAGAACGAGGCTCATAACCGATATATATCATCACTATCCACTACTCCACATCATACATTCTACGGCAAAAAGATTACGGCGATCATGAACGAAAATAACGATCTGAGCATGGCTAGAGACCTTTTGAGTGTACGTACAGAGAGAATGATAGAAGAAAAGAAACATCGGTCGGTTCATAACAATCAATCGTAACCGTAACAGCGAAAAGAATAAGAAACAAGAAAAAGAGAGGGAAGGAACCAGCAAAAAGGTCCTTAGATAAGGTCGCTGAAAAAAAAGAGAAAAAGGTACATTAGATCGGGGTGCCGTCGAGGACAGACAATCATTTAGACACTTACGCGACATTGAGCGGCATCTCGTCGATCTGGGTGTTGTAGAATTCTAAACATGACAGGACCCAATTAATCATTACCGGAAAAACGGCGGATGAAGCAGTTAAAAATATGCGTACGTTCAATATCCCTCAACATACGGACATCCTCGGTAGTAACAAAGTTAATGGCGACACCCTTGCGTCCGAAACGACCGCCACGGCCGATACGATGGATGTAGTTCTCCCTGTTGGTGGGGAGATCGTAGTTGATGACAAGGGACACCTGCTGGACGTCGATTCCGCGTGCGAGGAGATCGGTCGTGATCAGGACACGAGATGATCCGGAGCGGAACTCTTTCATCAGGACTTCACGCTGTTTCTGCTCCATGTCTCCGTGCTAAGCGGGACCAATATTTATTAAGCTTCTGCTGGGATAAATTATCGACAGATAAAATCGACTTACCATGGCCGAGACCGTGAACTCGCGCGAGTGCATCTTCTCGGTAAGCCAGTCGACCTTCCGCCTGGTGTTGCAGAAGATGACGGCCTGGGTGATGGTGACGGTCTCGTAGAGATCGCAGAGGGTGTCGAGCTTCCACTCCTCCTTCTCAACGGCGATGTAGAATTGCTTGATACCTTCAAGGGTCAACTCATCACGCTTGACGAGAATACGGACAGGATCACGCATGAACTTCTTAGTGACCTCGAGGACATCGGCAGGCATGGTGGCGGAGAGGAGGACAACCTGGGTGTCCTGAGGGAGGAGTTGGAAGACTGCATCAAGTCAGAATGCAGAAAACTTTCAGAATCACAGGCATTGATTCACCTTCGTAGATCTGGTCCTTGAATCCACGCGACAACATCTCATCGGCTTCATCCAGACAGAAAATCTTGATGTTGTCGGTCCTGAGGGCTCTGCGGTTGATCATATCGAACACCCGTCCTGGGGTACCAACGACAACTTGGACGCCCTCCTGGAGCTTGGCCATGTCCTCACGAACATTGGTGCCGCCGACGCATGCGTGGCACTCGATGTTCATGTAATCGCCGAGAGCGATAACGACCTTTTGGATTTGCTGAGCCAGCTCGCGGGTAGGAGCGAGAATCAGAGCCTGTGTACCCTTGATCGACATATCCAACTGTGAGAATATTTGCGTGTCATTATGAGGTTCGGGAGGACGAGGCAGATTTGCGCCGACGACGACGACGAACGCACCTGCTGGAGAATGGAAATGGAGAAAGTAGCAGTCTTGCCAGTACCGGACTGGGCTTGTGCAATGACGTCGTGTCCCTTCACAACAGGGACGATTGCCCTCTGCTGGATGGCGGAAGGGCGCTCGAAACTGTGGGGTGTCAGATTTTCGGTGGCCTTGGGCGCAACTACAACAACTAACTCACCCGTAAGCATAAATACCACGGAGGAGCTCTGGCTTGAGCTCCATGTTATCGAAGCTGCACGACAAAAACCCATATCAGCCATGTTCGATTGTGATGACAAGAGATATCGACACTCACTTGTCTACGACCTGGTCCCAGTTGGACTCGATCTCATTTTCTGCGACATCCTGAAGTTCTTCTCTGTTCCCAGCGGAGAAGGAGAGCGAAAAAAGGGTTGTAACCGAGCGTCAGAAGATGGCCTGATGGCAGGGCAAAAAAAGGGCAAAAAAAGGAGGCACATACGCTGACATGAATAGGTTTGTGTACTTTTCCCAAGTGTCGACTTATCTGGTCGACGGTTCTTGGAAGAAAAAAAGTGTTTTGTGAAGAGTTGAGTTGTGAGTCGGTGGTGTAGTCCTTTCGGTACTGGTGGACGTCGTGCTCACTAAACAATTTTTTGCTGCCCATGTCGTCGGAGTTACCCGACACATTTCAGGCTCCGACGCTCATCCGGTTCCGATGACCGACTCATTCCATAGTCTAGACAAGACCCGTACTGTTTGGGGTGAGCCACACTGGAAGCGCCTCGATGGCAAGCGTCTATGACTATGTTTGAATCTTTACTGGAGAGAGACAGCATTCTGGATGGCTTTTATTTTTGTCTTTTCTGTCATCTGCTTGTCGAGAAGGTCATCTGAAACATTTGGTCATGTCTGGACATGCCAGCCGGCACTTGCTGATATCTCTTGGAATAGCGGTCGAGTTCTCATATGACATCGGAACCAAGTTCTGCCTCTCATTAGTAGTAATCTCTGGAATTTTCTCGATAACAATCTATGTTCTATTTTTTTTCGACAGGAACTCTTGCTGGGAAACTGGGAGCTTCTAAAGACGGCCGATTGGGCAATCGAAGCGCCCGAAATATCAATGGCCGAGTGAAGTCCAACCTTGAAACCGAACACTGGCTTTTTTTTGGGACTCACAGGTTATACAAATATAGCAGTTGAATACAGAGACTTGGTAAGTTTCTTCTCGGACAATGGACACCTTGTTTTTCTCATCTGCTTCGCACAGCAAACGGGGCTATAAACACGAGCTCACAACCAAGAAAGTGGCAGTCCAGCACTGGAATAATCAAATTTATTTCAAGTTGCATCTTCTCGGTCTCCGACATCCGTTCTGCTGGGACAACCGCTACTAGTAATCACATAGACGTCTTGTATCCTGGACTATCATCTAACGATCCGTTCGCGAAGCATCACCAGGATTTCCTCGACCCGTCTGCGAATCCCTAAATTTCTTGGAAATCTCAACTTCTCCATATGCCAATATCAGAACTTCATTATCGACGTCGATGTCGGTCGAACAACGGATATCGCCTGTGACCTTGCTTCTAGAAAGTTTGCTGATGCAAGACTCGTACACTTTCCCTTTGCTTGCTCCGTTCATCAAGCCTCCAAACCATCTTGTGCAGCTGTTTTGAACCTCCAGATCCGCACAATCAAACCCAACTTAATGATCTTCAAGATGTCTCAATGTCCGTAGACCATCAGGTACCATCTCTAGATAATTCTATCTTCCTCTCGCTTCATCAGGCAATGAAAGCCTCTCCGCCGTTCCCTTTCTGTCTAATTGGACGAATGCGATACAGTCTAGAGGCCCCTTCTTGATGCTTGGAATAACTGCCAGTATTTTTAAAGATGGGTGCGCAAATCGGGCCCGCCGAACTACGGTACGACCTCACTATGGAGAAGTCACGCTGCCAATGCCGCCCCTTTTTCTGACAACTCTGTGCTCTTCAGGCCTTTTTACCTCAAGGTCAGGTCGATGAGCTGTGTACGTTGTGTGATGAGATACTGTGCGTCAAGCTTCACGCACACGTTTGAGTTCTCTTTCGCTTCGCCTTCACTTTGAAACCTTTCTTCCTCGGTTTTATTTGGTTTAGTTTCCACTTACCTTTACCTTGGTACTATAAGGTGTGGTAATTTAATTGTTACATGACATAAACCTTCAATTATATCGGCTTGAAGTGTGTCGGAATCGAATAACTCAAAGAGTGCAGCTGTTCCACATCCGCGTTCAATGGAAATTGCAACATTGAAGCACTCCGCTGGTTCCGTTAATACACCGTTCCGTTTTAATTTATCAAGCAATCTGTTCGACAGATCCGACAAGGCCAGTACACCCGTTGCTATTTTGTATAGTCACAATTCTCAGCATCTCAGCTTATGTGCATGGCTAAATCATCAATATCCCACCTTTCTTCTGATTAATGCACACCAATTCGTAAAATACAAGCACTTCACCAACATTAATCAAGTTATCAGCGGGCTTGTGGGGGTGAATTTTCTGTTCGCAATTCACTGATGTTCTGATTAAAAGAGCAGAGCTGCGCCCCATGGATATACCTGTAATGATCACTTATGTATCGTGCAATTTCGAATACAAGGCGTCGTGAATGCCTGGAATAGTAGCCTGATGTTTTATGATGAAATTCATTATCAGTTGACCTAAAATAAAGAATCTAGGTCACGAACCCGAACTATTAATTATCAATTAGCGAGTCTCCAAGCCAAAGCCGCTGACAAGCTAGATACGTATCACGACATGTCTTATCACCGCTAACCACTCGCCCATCTAAAGCGGTCGAGATACTATCTGAGTTCGCCGTGGGGCATGGCATAGAACAACATTAATCTGCTAGAAAATCTCACACATCGCGACTTCACATTCCTGATCATCATGCACGCCGCTGGCCCAATTCACGCCTTCTTTTTTCCCTACCGCTGGAGAGAATTTGACGACATATTTTCCCAATTACTATTTCAAAATAGCCGCAGCCCAATCTAAGAACACCCTTCGTTGATCCGGCACTCCGCTCCAGCTCCCAACATTGAATGCCACTCCTCATCCGACAGCAGCACAGCCTTGATATACACTAAATTGAAAGATAACACTCTAGCGATACTGCTCCCATGTGTGCGACAAGGTTATGATCTCATAAATTATAATACATGCAAGGCAATACTGATTGATTTGTTCAATGCACCGGCGTTCCGCAGAGATCGGTAAAGTGATTGGGCTGCCAAAAATACACCGTTTCCCCAGCATGGGACTGGAGTGCGC
The DNA here is from genome assembly GCA_015484465.1 of Pholiota conissans. NCBI lineage: Eukaryota > Fungi > Basidiomycota > Agaricomycetes > Agaricales > Strophariaceae > Pholiota > Pholiota conissans. Next base: position 36,533 of record MU155295.1, read on the forward strand.
ACATACGTCTGCTTTCTATGCTGTGCACCGTTGCATGATATCCTCGGTGACCGTTTTCACCGAGACTGATCCCCAAGAACAATATGCACGCATGGCGGAGAAATCAGCAGCATTGAGGCTGTTGAATGACGCCATTGCCGCGTTGCTTGGCCCCATAATCTATGCTTGTACAAACACCTGTGCAAATACGGACAAATTGTATGCTCCCACCCAACAAAAAGGGCGTTTAAGCCGAGATAAACTTTCCAGAGGAGCTACACCACATATCAGCACGAGGATCTGCGGCAATATTCATCTATGATGGTATCAACTTCATGACTGCATGGACGCCCGGTCATTATATTCATCGATCATCACTTTTTGAAGAAAGCGTAACGCTCTAAAAATAGGTACCATCGTCCGGGCGACCTTATACTGCGCAATCGCCAGTCAAGTTGCGTCCAAGTTACCTGCCAAAGATTTACCTTGCGGGAATAACCTGCGAGATATACACGCGACGCAGCGCGCTACGACGACATTATACTGGCGATCACCAGTGATCAATGAACCCCACATACGCAACGCACAGGTTTAAAATTATCTACATCCCGCTTGGCATACCATATCCTAGCAAAAACATTCCACAAACGATGATACGAGTTGCCTCTTATGCCTTCCGAAAGATGTGTGCTCATGAGATAGCAGATGATAGCGCTCATCTCCAATGCCGTACATAGACCTGTCCATTGCTAATGACTACATCGAAGACATCCGCAGTGGTAGTGTGATCGCAGTCGGTGTCGCTAATTATGCGCAGCACGCGGCGATGATCAGCGTTTGTGGTTTGCAGATCGGTATGTCATTGTTGGAAGACTCACCCCAATTCCTTCAGGCATACCCGCGACGCCATTTTTATTTCAGACAGCAAGTGGGATAGACGGTCCGATGAACGAAGACGTACTTAAAAATAAAGGCGTGTACCAAAAAGAACCAGACTCTAACGACGTCCCGTATCATCGTATCACAGATTGGATGGAAACTACGAATTCTACGAATTCTCTTTACATGGATGGATTCAATCTTTTGAAGAAGCGCCTATTTTTGGCTTGAAAAATCATCGAGAAGGCCTTTGTTCTCCGTATACAATGATTCATTCTATCATACGGGTCGGGCGCTTCTAAAAATACACCACATTCAACAGATATCATCGAAGATGATTGTCGTCCACCATAGCACGAAGACAATGACCCAAATTATGAAATGAGAGCATCCGTCAGAATGTCCTATCAATCTGATAGTAAGTAAGCACTTCCGATGATCGAGTCAAGGAGAAATCGGTGGGTGGCTTTCAGTATGATGAAATCCGGACTGCTTCGCACTGCATCTGAATCAATTCTTATGAAAGATGAACTACAATGAGCTCATCACATCTCTGGTCAACGTAGTCGGCTAGACAAGAAAGATCGCTGATTGCACTTATTATTTGTCAGACCTAGGGATCTATGCTTCGACTTCCGGGAAATCCCATCATGGGGAAGGAAATCCACAATCCGACATTACATGTCATAAACACATGAACCCCTTGACAGTCCTCGGGATTTGGGATTGATGAAAGATCCTAAGTGATGCAGAATCGGAAGGTACCTCTCAAGAAACTTGAATCATCAACGTAAAATATGACACATATCTTTTGTTTTCAATCTAGAAGCGCAGAAACAACCATGAGCGCGCATTTCATGATCCTTTGGAGACTCGAAAACATATGCACAACATATGGAAGCCGCAGTGGTACCGCGGACCTTCTATCTCCACCAATTAGACGTCGCGTGTTCACCCAGAGTTTCCCAATGGTTTCCCGCTATCCCCGTCTACCTGCGTGCCGTAAGGTTTTTTCGAGCCATTTGACCTGATAGTTTCTTAGAATCGCTGATTAAAGATGCTGAGCAACGTGCGCTTGAGGTGTGCGCCACACAAAAATAAATCATTGACAAACATCAATTCTGAAGATTCAGAATGGCCCGTGTAAGCACGAATTGAGTATTCATAGAGCAAAGTGCATATATAATATACCGAGTAACTGAAATTGAGATACAAAATAAGTTTGAGATACATACAGCAATGAAAAGTGGATATCGAGTGTATTCCTACAAAATAAAAGCATCAAATTCATACCGAAGATATGTTGGTGAGGAGTGAGATATGAATAATGGATAATACATTCGCAGAAGCGACGCAATCGATGAGGGTCCTTAAGAAGCTTACTTCCTTCTTCCTTTCCGTGTCGTGCTTGGAGGCGGTGGTGGTGTAGGTGCAGAGATTTGGAGGCCCATGGATTGTATACAAGCCTCGCAATACCATTTATCTGGAGTCGGTTGCTTCAAACCAACACAAGCCAAGTGGAACTTTTTTTTTAAAAAAAACATGAGAAAGAAGGCAACAAAAGAAATCAAAAGTCGACGCACCCATTCATATGGACATTGTCCTTCGTTATCACAAGCGATCATCTAACGGGCAAGGAATTGGTCCATTAACAAGAATGCACGACAGGTAGAGAGAGTGCTTACGTCTCCGTAACTCTGCTTGCGGCAGAAGCAGTACAATTCATCATCATTTTCATCTTCATCGAGACCTTCTTCATCGCCGTCCGCATCCATGTCGTTGTCCTCTTCCTCTGTTGGCGGATGCACCTGCCGCGAAAGCCGTGATTTGGGCTGCGTATGCGGCACTGGCGCTGATATAGTCGTTGGGGATGCTGATCGGTGCTTCGTAGGTGTAGCAGCAGGAGATATCTTGATTGACGCATTCTGCGTAATGCGCCGTTCTGCGGAAACATTGAGCCACTGAGCAGAGAAATTAAAGCAAGAAAGCAACGTACTCTTTGTTGCATGACTGGTCGACGCTGTTGCGCTAGGCGACACTGCGGAAAGAGCTGCTTTGAGGTCGGATGCTGGGACCCCCAACGCATTGCGGAGACTTTCGCCTATGGCAAATGCGGGGTTTGGATTCCGTAGGCTTCCCGTTAGGCTCAAGCTCTCCGCGACAAGAGTGGGATGAGTGGCCAATGGCCTCCCCAACGTAGCAGCGACGACTTCCGGAGGCTCTCCCTGCAGAGTGCGCACCTTCGCAATGTCGACATCGAGCTTAGAACGCGTCCTACTGATAATTTCGATGAGCCTTTCGGCGAGGGCGCATTTTTCTGCGGCCAACTCCTGGATCTCGGCGTATGAGGCGATGATTTTGGCTGGAATGAGGAGGGATTTGGCTGATGGCGCGGGAGAGGAAGGTGAATCTGGTGTTCCAGGGCTGACTGACGCACGACGAGAGTGGCGCATGTACTTCAGTGAGTCCTTGTCAATCTCCTGTTGCAGTTCTGCATGTACAACCTCAACAATCGCAGCGTTTGAGGACATATATGTGTTACGCACCTTGAGACCTGCTTTCTCTGTGCTTTATCTCCTGCAACAGATGCGCCACTTCATTCGGGAGGTTGTCAAGGCCTGGTTATGTGTCAATATTGCCCATATCGACGACGCGAGTATGAAGCACCCACTGTAGATGAACTCGGAGGCTACGTTCGCAGCCTCCTCAAAATTCGGGGCTTGAGCAGCCATTTCGGAGAGCAGATGTCCTTCTGTGGCAGAAGGAGGGATATGAGAGGAAGAAATGAGCGTAACCGGGCCACCAACAGCGCCTTGTCGAAGGCTGAGTCAGCAGCGCGGGTGCGCAAGCGCTCGGCCAGCGCTTGAGTCACTTTCGTACAAATTCATTGCCCAGCAACAAACATGCATTCATAAGTCTAAGAAATACATGCATGCACCAAAAAAAAAAAAAGTCCTATAAAATCGATAACTACACTCATGCAAACTCATAAAATAGGTCGTAAGCGTCTAGCTTGTCTAATAGAGACTTTATATTCTGCCCCACCACCGACGCAGAACGAGATATCGTGAAATACAGATCAAACCAACACCCAGGAGGACAGTCGAACCTGTCAAGGAAGATGAGCTGCTTCCTTCGACGTAAACCAAAGGTAAACTTACCAGCGTAATACCCGACGGCCTTGAAATCTCCTGTCGCTGAATTAATGGCACCTGAAATAGGCGGCCCAGCAAGGGCGCCTATCGCCAAGATACTCATGAACATCCCCGTTCTCCTCCCAACATCTCCAGTATGTCCCATCTCCATGATGGGATTGGAAAGGAGGGAAACATAGGCTCCCGACCCGAACCTAATGACCAAGTTAACACATGATTAATTCACAAGCACGTTCAACTTCAAGGCGCGCACCCGTATATCACGGTCAAAGCAATCAGCGACGATTTTGATTTCGCAAAAGGCCATGCATAAGTGAGGATGGCTGTCCATGCAGTTAAGGGTATCATAATGTTCATGGACCCTGCAGACGCCCATGGTAAGTTGTCGTTGATTTTTGAAAGTACTGAGAAAAGAGAACGCACCAATGCGGTCAGCAAGGCTGCCTGCTGTGTATCGTCCAAATAGCGAGCTTGCATTAGCGATAGCGATAAAATAAAATGCAAAGTCAGATGATATTCCGATGTTAGTCGCGCTCACGCCGACGTATGTCAACACTAAAAACAAGTGAAATCAGACGCGAAGATGTAGAAGAAGCTGTTCACACGTACTAGTGTATATTCCTAAGAATATAACAAATGAAGATGCGCAGTAGACGGAGTACTCTGGTGATCTAAATGCCCGCAAGTTGAGTAATCCACCAGCTACATGACGGGGAGGTAATCGACGTTTGAGCAACTATGATAAACAACGAATGTTCATTAGAACCAGAACGTTTCCTGTTCGAAAGAAGAGAAAATTTTACCAAATTCGAAGCTCCCAGAGTAGTCAAAAGAATGAACCCAAAGATCCGCATCGTCCATTGGAACCTGACAAGGAACATTAGCCCAAGAAATGATCCACAGAAGAAGGCTTTATTACCCGACTTTGGGTATCAGATTTTTTGCAGCTATAGGCAAGAGCGTTCCACCGAGCGATGAGCCCATTGCGACGACGCCCATGGCGAGTCCTCTCCGCTTTTTAAACCAGTGCGCGATAACGGCCGTGGTAGGACCAAAAATACCCCCGCATCCGAGCTAACGAAGATAAACTTTAAATATTATTTCTTGACCTCGACACGAGAAGAGCAACTTACTCCAACAAGAATTCCTTGACAGAGTAGGAAGTGCCAGTACTGCGAGCATTGTGCGATCAGAAATGTCGCAATGATGAGGACGGCGCTGGATGTCAGAAAGACCGAGTGGAAGTATCCTAGATCGAATAGACGTCCTGCAATCAGACCTGGAAGAAATACTAGCGAATACTAATTGGTCTGTGAGCCCAATTAAGTCCGTCTACAAGAGAATAAAGACAGCGGACCTGTATAGAACCAATCCATGATCTGTAATATGATCTCAGCAGCGTCTTTGAGCAGTAGCAAAAGTATACGTACATAGTTGAAGGGGAGGAACTGCTCAGGATGGTTTCTTGGTAATAATTTTGGAATATCTGTTTTGTTCAATCAGCTTCAATTCCGTGGGCCATCCGATAATCGACATACTCCCCAGGAGTTCACATAGCCGAATCTAATCACAATAAAAATTCCGGTGTCAGTCCGAATAGACAAGATACAAGGGTTGAAGCAGGAAGAAAAGTTTTCGGAACGTCGAAGGAATTGGGAGGGGTAAGAAACTGACGAAAGAGTTCGAACCATTCGGATTGGAAAATGCCACTCACGTCGAAAAAGTATTACACATAGCCTGATTATCAATCCTTGCGAATCAGCACTCAGGCAATGAGCGCATATTGATAAATCACATACCCCACACACAATCAACCAAGCGCGCAGCCCACCGTCAGGAAAATCATCCTCGTCCACTTTCTCCGCCCGGACCACATCCACCTCAGTGACCTCATATTTTTCCTTCTCGTTCGACATTGATTCGTTCGTGTGGGAGAGCCGGGTCTCCGAATCCACAGTTACGGTTGTATCATGGCTGCCGGAATGCTGCGAGCCGTCGACGAGAGCTACCGCGGCCATGGGAAAGTTCGAAGGAGGAAGGGCGTCTGGGGCGCGGGTCCTATGGGTTACTGGAAAGGCATTGGGAATTTATATACATAACTCATAGGGCATGGTGATTAGCAACATTTTAATCCGGCGTGCCACAATGTCGTACAAGCGGACCGTGAGATTGGGCGCCGCGGTAAGCCGTTCTGAGCTTCGCTTTCCTGTTCTTTATAATGCATTCAGGCGGATGAGGAAGCAGACGTACCATTTAAATATACTTCAAGAGGCCGGTGGAGTCTTTCCCGTCGACCCAGAATATTTTGTCGGATTCTCCTTGCGTGCAATGAGTCGAAAAGCCTTCTTTCGAGTCCTCTTGAGACGCCGAATTTGTCAGGACTATTCTTGTCTGCTGATCCTGCCGCACAGATGCCGCGGAACTTGCGGGTGTTCTTTAACGCGGAACCCCACAACCCGACTTTCAATCCGAAAGCTTCGCTACAGGGTGCAACGTTTACGAAGTTTGAAGCTCCATGGGGGCATCCTTGAGCAGTCAAAGTGAAATCCGAAAGCCGAAAACATGTGGTTTCGTGGTGAGGCGAATTAGACGAATGAATAAGAGTAATATGAACTGCTGACAATAATGTGAGCTATTTCGGAGGAGACAGACAAGGATAGACGGCGCTGCGCACCTGAAATAAAGGTAGAAAGCCGATGAAAAAAAAAACACGTAATGGACATTCTTTCTTTAGAGTTGTTTAGCGCCACAGGTAGGGAAGATGTTTATGTATATTCGAATCCACTGGAAGATTACTTTTCAAACCGGAGTGCCGGAAGTCAGGTAGGAAGGGAAAATTGATAATGGTCTGGTCAGAACTTGGAAGGACGCCAGACGATCCGTGAAGGGCTTGTTGTACTAGGTGCAACTGTTCCATCAATTCGTTAAATGCCGTCTGCGCAGAACGCGATCCTGAGTTGGGTAGATGAGAAAATTCAAGGAGAAGCTCACCTATTACAGAGGCCATGCTGGTTTCTTCATGAATTGGTGGTGTTGAAGTATATCGATGCCTCGATTTCTTGTCAACTCTATCGATTGGCCCGGGGAAATACGAGAACCTCGATTAATCAATTTGAGACGAAACAGACCGCTTATAATCTTCGGGGTTGAGTTTACATAGCAGTTTCGTCTAGGGTCGAGAGTATGAGCTGACGGCACCAACAGGGCTATAACTTCCCGAGTTTCATGCCAGCTGAAGTTGAAAGTTGAACGCAAGGCGAAGTGGTCTCCCGATTAAGTAATGCAAGCGATGGTGCTTGTTGTGATGTATTTGTAGTGCGAACCCAAATCGAGCATGCCCAAGAAAATTGTTCCAACAAGTCGGCATCCACAACGAACGTACGAAAAAACCCAATCACCAATACTGATAATGGCATTTGGTGAGTCATTGAGATTTTTTGATAAGACTGACCTTGACATTTTTGTGCAGGTGAATCTGGTGGACGTGGAGGCTTTGGTGGACGAGGCGGAGGACGAGGCGGGCGCGGAGGCGACCGTGGTGGAAGGGGAGGAGGCCGTGGTGGTGCGTTATATTACCTCATATCTGACTATACGGTGTCTATAACGTCGTATCTTTCCATCTCTTATAGGTGGTCGTGGTGGATTCGCTTCAAGAGGTGGAGATCGGGGTGGACGAGGTGGAGGTCGTGGTGGTGGACGCGGTGGAGGACGCGGTGCTCCCCGTGGCCGTGGTGCAGGAGGCCGCGGCGGCGCCCGTGGAGGAGGAGGAGCGAATACCGTCGTCGAACCCCACAGGCACGCCGGCGTCTTCATCGCGAAAGGAAAAGACCATATGTTGGTCACCAAAAATCTCGTCCCCGGCGACTCTGTGTACGGCGAGAAGCGGATATCTATCGACGGCGGTGTCGAGGGCACGAAGACGGAGTACCGTGTGTGGAACCCTTTCCGTTCAAAATTGGCTGCCGGTGTTCTTGGTGGTCTTGATGAAATCTTTATCAAGCCCGGCGCGAAGGTCTTGTACCTCGGTGCTGCTAGTGGAACGAGTGTGTCGCACGTTGCTGATATCGTCGGACCTGTATGTTTTGCTCTTTTTATTCGCCTGTATTGTCCTGATTTCCTTTCTTTAGGAGGGAAATGTCTATGCAGTGGAATTCTCACCTCGTTCAGGGCGTGATTTGATCAACATGGCGAAGAAGAGGACAAACGTTATCCGTAAGTACTCTTTTCTGTGAAACTACAGATTTTGTCAAATAACTTTTTTTATAGCTATTGTCGAGGATGCGCGTCTACCGAACAAATACCGCATGCTGCTGCCATTGGTCGATGTCATCTTTGCCGATGTTGCACAACCTGATCAAGCGCGTATCGTCAGCCACAATGCTGAAAGTTTCCTCAAGGAAGGCGGCCACATTGTTATCTCCATCAAAGCCAGCTGTGTTGACTCGACACTTCCCCCTGAAACCATCTTTGCTTCTGAAGTCCAGTTCCTTAAGGAACACAACTTCAAGCCTCTCGAACAAGTGACGCTGGAACCCTATGAACGCGACCACGCTATGGTGACTGGTATGTTTTCATTTTTATCCGCTGCGCTTGTCCTAATGTTCTTGCTTTAGCTACTTACTACCGCCACGGTGTCCCACCTAAGGCCTAGGTGGTTGTTCGTCAGATTTTTCTCTCTGATTTGGGTTGGGAGGACAAGACGCTGGTTTGCCATTTCGTCCTCCGAGTCGGCGCCAAAATCAGTGTTTGTACATACGTAGTAGTCCATAGTCCAGCGCACCTTTCTTTGTTATCTTTCTCATTCCTTTTTCTATGTATTGCATAATGGCTTGATCAGTTGTGAAACCGCTCGAGGTTTAGACGCTCAGGCTGTGTTTGCCGGAGATTTGAGCACGAAAATTCGACGTGGCAGGGTGTCATGTGCCCGCGGGCAATGACAGCGTGCAAATCCTTGGACTCTGTATCTCTCCTAATTCTGCACTTCCGTCTCGAGCACCGACACATCCTCGTCGTCGTTTCGACCCTCGTCAGGACAGGCACGCGCCGCCATCCAGCCCACACCAGCTGATGCCAAAATCGTCTGCAGTTGCGGTAGACTTCGGGACAGCTGATCCTGACGCACCATTCGAATTCGAAGAAGTACCTTACCCTGAAAACCACTGGTCATCTTACAGAGAAGAGGAGCTGCCGTTGCATTATATGTCTGAAGATAAAGCTCGTAGGAGGGTCAAGGCAGTCGCCACGACCGGCGACTTCGAGTACCCCGAAAAGGAGGACGACTATGGTGACTACTATGATGACCAGGGCAAAGACGTTTACAACAAAGCACGGCCAGTATCTGCTCGACTAGGCAGTGGGCGTCTCCCCCAACCGCCATTGCCGCCGCCAACATCACTGGTGAGTGACGACTGCGGAGCGCCCGACCCGGCTTAAACACCCCGCTCACCCTGTTCACAGAAGGAATTTGCGCTCCAAAACCTCGAACACCTACCGCCTATCATCTACACGCTCCTTTCTTGCTGGACCCGCTTCCACCGAATTGGCGCCTCGAACATCGTCGTGTGGGACGAGGCCCACTTTGGCAAGTTCGGCTCGCATTACCTGAAGCGCGAGTTCTACTTCGATGTCCACCCGCCTCTTGGGAAGATGCTCGTGGGGCTCGCTGGTCTGCTGGCAGGCTATGATGGATCGTTCGAGTTCAAGAGTGGTGAAGCATACCCCGACTCGGTGCCGTATGTCGCTATGCGCGTGATGCTAGCCACATTCGGTGTCGGTATGGTTCCTCTCGCCTGGTACACCGCAGTAGAGCTCGGAATGAGCCAGTGGGCTTGTCATCTTACCGCCATGATGGTCCTCCTTGGTGAGTTGGACATGTTCTTCAGCCGTCAGCCACGTCTGACGTTCTGTAGATGTTGGCTGGCTGTGTATATCACGCTTCATCCTTCTCGATTCAATGCTTCTCTTCTTCACGGTCCTTACTGTTTTTTGTCTGACAAAATTCCACAATCAACAATACCAGTAAGCGAGCACGTATCGCTTTAGATTTCTATATTAATTATTTTCTAGGTCGTTCTCTATCGACTGGTGGCTTTGGTTGTTCTTGACAGGTGTTTCAATCGGTCTGGTAACAAGGTATGTACGGCATATATGTTATGATTATCTCGCCTCATACCTCCGCAGTGTAAAGATGATTGGGCTATTTGTCACTGCGTTAGTTGGTGTATACACAATTGAGGATCTATGGGACAAATTTGGAGACACCAAGATGTCCTTCGTGCGTCTATATTTATTTATTTTTTGGTTATATTTCATCTCAATCCGTATATCAGCGAGATCAAGCAAGACACTGGGGCGCGCGTGTCATGTGTCTCATCGTCGTTCCTATCCTCGTCTTCATGGCTTCCTTCAAAATCCACTTCCTGGTGTTGAACCACTCTGGACCCGGAGATGCTCAGATGAGCTCGCTCTTCCAAGCCAATCTCGAAGGAAACGATTTTTCGAGAAACCCTCTAGGTATGTCTTTCGCGTGTATCGCTGTCGCCTTTTCTCTTATCGACAATTCTAGAAATCGCGTATGGCTCCAAAATCACTCTGAAAAACATGGGCTGGGGCGGTGGTCTCCTCCACTCGCACGTACAGACTTACCCCGTTGGTTCTAACCAGCAACAGGTTACTTGCTACCACTACAAAGATAGCAACAACGAATGGACCGTCATGCCTCGTTGGGAGGAGCCGCCCTACAACCCGAACGGTGATCTGCGCTACCTCAAGGACGGGGACGTCATCCGCCTCCGCCACGCAATGACGACCCGGAACCTTCACTCGCACACTGTACTGGCGCCAATTACTAAACTCAACTACGAAGTGTCGTGTTACGGAAATGATACCATTGGCGATAACCATGATTACTGGAAAGTCGAGGTCGTGGACGATATCAAGAGGGGCACGCATGTCGATCGCATACATTCGCTTACTACTCGGCTGAGGCTCAAGCACCAGCAGCTTGGGTGTTATCTGCGCGCGGCGAACGCTATCTTGCCTCAGTGGGGCTTCAAGCAGGTTGAGGTTAGCTGTGATAAGGAGAATAATCCCAAAGATGCCCACACGTATTGGAATGTGGAAAGTCATTGGAATGATCGACGTAAGCTTAGCTTTTCGATGCAGTCTCGATGGCGAACTAACATTTACTTGCAGTTCCCGCTGGCGAGACCAAGTTCTATAGGTCACCCTTCCTTCGCGATTTCTGGCATCTCAATGTGGCCATGATGACGTCGAACAACGCTCTGGTTCCTGATCCGGACAAAGAGGATATCCTTGCGTCCAAGCCCTTCGACTGGCCTTTGCTTCATCTTGGGCTCCGCATGTGTGGCTGGGGTGACACTCAGCTGAAGTATTATCTCATGGGTACACCGTTCATCTGGTGGGGAAGCACGATTAGCTTAGGCGTGGCGTTGTTGGCGCTGTTCGTGTATCTGCTGAGAGGGCAGAGGAAGTATGTTGATATGGATCCTCGTACGTTTTCTTTTCCGTGTCTTTGGTATTATAGGTTTGAATTTTGATGGGTATATAGGCGAATGGGACCATTTCTTGTATGTTGGCAAAATCGCTTTCTTCGGTTGGGCGTTCCACTTTGGTAAGCCGATGCGTCTACTCTTTCATTTGACTTTTCCGCTGACTTTATTACAGTACCATTCCTCATTATGGGTCGCGTCACCTACCTCCATCATTACGTGCGTTTCTTCCCCTTCCCTCTTCTGCGTCAACTTAACTTATTTGTCCGATAGCTTCCAACTCTTTACTTCGCCGTCCTGATGTTCTCGCACATGCTCGACCACTTCATTTTCTCATCAAAACGATATACGACGAAAACCAAGACGATCGTATTCGGTGTACTCTCTTTCATGCTTATCTTCTGTTTCTGGTGGTTCAAGGGTGTCGCGTTTGGCATCAATGGGCCGATAAACGAACACAAGGGATTGCAGTGGCGGAAGGTGCGTTTCTTTTGATTTGTGTCTTTTGATCGTTTATGGGATGGGTTCTGATGTGGTTTGTCTTTGGTTTTATAGACGTGGAATATCTACGAAAATTAAATAATACCAGAGCGCTGTTGACACCTACTATATATGCGGACTGTTGTGATCTTATGGGCATTGTCCATTCTTAATTTATCGGTTTCTGGATTGCTGGTGCTCGTCGTCGTGGGTGAATTGGATGTACATGCTGAAGAATTTGAACCGTTACATATTCTTCAAACAAGTTCCCAGAAATTCTTGAGCTGCCGAATAGCGTGCGTCATCCTGTCCAACAACTTGTGGTCCTCGTTTGAATTTGGTATACAACTTTACACCTGCGCAGATTCTTACGAATTGGGAGTGTCTGGAATCACACTTGGTATTTGAAGAATTACACCCCCGCCCCTAACAGCTTTTGCGGCTGCGCAGTCTGAGTAACATCGATCCTCACCCAAATATTTGCACAGGAATGCGGCGCAATGTGGCATTGACAAGACATTTCCCACTCTCACTCACAGCCCCCATTCTAGCTTATATCAGTCGCAACACAGGACGTCCGCCTTGGTCGTCTCATCCAGCTCGAGCGTTCGATTGCAGACCAACATCTTGGTCATTTGTATTGTCACTTCAACGATCCTCGATTATAATGCAGCCAAGAAATCGACAAAAGAAGGGCAAAGGCAAAGAAAGTTGTCGGGTAAGTGCAGTGTTGTCCACGACTCGGAAACACTGGTGTGAAGCTTGATGCTGACCTTCTCAGGCAAGCACCGTCGGCAACCCTCATCTAGAGCCAGGGGACCTTTCCCAACAACCATTGGCCTCAACCCACAATGATAGGAGTAGCGCATTGGCATCATCCTCTGGAAATAGGTGCGATATTTCGACTTTCAAGAAGGCAGGACCAGTAACCCGCATATAACAGATTCTCTAAGGCTTTTTTTGACAGTGCAAATGGTGTCGGAATTACCGGTGGGACTTTCGAACAGACCCATGGACACCGCAATAATGTTACCATTCAATTCCATGTCAATAGTAAGCGTAATTCTACCACTTGATGTCCACCTTCTTTCTTATTGCTGTATAGGCTCTACGCACGATCAAGAATCCAACGCTGCCCGAGCATCAGTGGGATTACCACCAGTACAGGTTTGTTTCGTCGCATTTTTATTCTCCCATTTCCTCGTCTAATATTCGACCTACGTCTGTTACAGACCCCATCACACAGCGTAGCGGGTGACCCGAACCCAATGCCTTCCAGTGGCCAAGGTGTACGTTCTCATCAACATATATCCACGCTATCTGAACTGTTCTCTTCCAGATCCCAGACACAGTTGTGGACCATTCGTCGAAAAATAGCAACCAAATTTATGAACAACAGCTTTTGTTGAAGAAACGAGGATTTCCTCTTTGGATTCCAGAACCAAACAAGCGTTTGCCGATGGTTTATCAACGGACAGGCGTTGCAATAGGCGATGTTGGCACATACACTGCATCTGGAGGGTTTTCTTTCCTCTTCAGTATATGCCTGCCTCGTGATCACCCGTATCAGCCCGATGACCTTCCCGAGGATTTTGTTCCAATCGACCCCCCACTAGCATCAAGAGACTTGCGGGAATTCTCAGAGTTCAAAGTCGGAACTTATCTGGCTAGCGAGACCATCAAGGCTGTTAAAAGCAGTCAACCAGCTACGTATGTCCCACCTCACAGCACCTTTTGCGTTCTCTTTTCTGTATTCCCTGACAATTGTCTGATATCTACCAGTGGTCTAACGTTCGAGACTGCCGCGGCCGAAGGCGCCATTTTGACTATCCCTGAAGGTGCCGTTAGTTACGATCTCGAGAACATCCCTCGAATTCGAGGATATGCTGCCGAGAATATAGAGAGCTGGTATCGCTACGTCAATGGACCTCGCGGACGAGAAGCCAAGAATGGTGAGGTTCGTCTCGTTATTGGGTGTGATAAGACAACATCCTGGGGTATGGCCGTCATTTCCGGCCAGAGCCATGACCAGCACACACACCAACACCTGAAGTATCGGCCTGTCGAAGACGACACCACTCGTTCCGTTTCCTCCTCCTCCTCCATTTCTACATCATCACCAATCCCACTTTATCAATGGGACTACTCAGGCTTTGCGGAGACCCGAGTCGGGCCTGATTTGGAAGAAATAGAACTATTAAGAAGGGACGACATTTCGGAAACGGCAGTCTCTGGAAAATACCCAAATCAATGTCTCTTTGTGCGCACGCTGAATCTTATGCTTAGCGATGACGTTTTTGCAACTATTACCCAAGAACTCGATTCGGCGCTTACAGAGCGATGGCCGTCACTGATGGGTACCAGATATAATTCATTCAATACTTCGCCTTCAAACACAGCCAAGTCCACGGGCGGAAATTTAAGCCAAAAAGGGTTGCATATGAATTTTGGGACCCATAGAGCTTTAGGGCTGCAAACATGCGATCGGAAGGCTGAATGGCTCTCTATGACCACGTCCGCGAGTACTCAAGTAAGCCCCAGAAACACATTCTAGTTTTTTCATAGTAATTTGTTTTCGCAGATGTCACATCCTGCAGATACTCTCAATAGACATATTTTTGGACAGGTACGCCTCACAAAGGTACTGATCAACCCTCAACAATGTATTCAATTACTGGCTTTCAGGCAATCACGAGTCGGGTGGTGATAACCCAGGATGAAGACTGGTTTTCAGTTATTAAAGAGGTTTGTCCTTGATACGACTTGTACATAAACTTGGACGGCTCGATTAATTCTTTTCAGGAAGAACAAAACTTACCAAATGCAACAGAAATTGCAGAACGAGTCCTGGATGCCTACGAACTCGTAGAAAACAATGGTGCATTTAATTATCAATCGCCTCCTTTTTGTTTTAACAGGATTTTCAAGGCATTTCATATCTGGAGCGAAAACGGCTTTATTCCCCGCTTGGAACATTCATCCCTCGTGCTCAGCGGCATTCATTGACCCTGAATAGGGATTCCCCTCCAACCACCATCAAGGAGAGCAGCTGTTTGGGCCCTAACGACATGCCCCCGCCCTATACCCCCTATGATTCCGTGTCACCAATGGTTCCAACTCCTTATCCCAGTCCTGTCCTACGGACGTTCGAAAGCACCTCCCGCTCACGCTCACTTTTTATTCCAGACCCTTTGGTGAAACCGGCGCGAGTTTTACCTGATCATCAAAAGGTTCATCAAGAGGTTCCCAGAACACGTCGTGGATTATGGCGTCTTTTTCCCAACTTTAAGAATACTTTGCCTCTTAGTACGGTAAAGTTATTGAAAAGACCCGTACGGGGTCTTGGCGTCGATAATTTTAAAGACCCAGGTGAGAGGCACAATTTATCCTCAAGTTGGGAACACCACAACTCAAGTGCATATACCACAGAGGATATTAGTAGTTATTTTCAGCCACATCAACAGGTTCCCAGGAAGAAGTCTATCGTCGATATTGCGAACTCAACGCAACACGTCGCGCCACCACCCTCCACCGTGTCTTCTTCCGCCCCAGCACCTACTACTACAACCACTTCAAGTTCAGCACCTGCCTATCCAAATCGATTAAAGGATAGTACAAACGACGTTGTATAAAGTGCTGAGGAGTTGGCCGTGATATCCTCTCGGAATGAATACATTGACAAAGATCAACAATTCGTACCATGTCCGTCTCCTAGATTTCTAGACATGGTCAGTAACTAAATGTGCAGGGTATGTGCTCCTTCGCGTTCGCCGACTGCCAAGTGATCGTTCGTGGTCTACGCGCTAGTAGCTACTTTCCCCCACTCAGCATAATAACGCTGGAATCTGATGTAACGTTTGTACAACATGCTAGTCAGAAATTATCGGTCCATACAAAGAAAATTTGACAAAGAACTAAAATACAGCAAGGACGGAGAATGAAGCAGACTAATTGATCCTCATTCCATCTTCTGCATGACTTCTGCCTTTCACGTCACAATGCCAGAGATCATCAATCTCAGATGGTTCGCTGCCCAAGGATACGGGCCGATGATGACAATGGTGTTCTTTAGCTGGGCCAGAACCAAGGCTTTGCAAAGAGGGGGCAGTCAATTTCTTGGTAATTTCTTCATCGACTTGCAAATACACGTCGATAATCATGATGAGCATCATCTCTAAAGGGGAAAAAATGGGAACAAAAACACACCTCCTTGTTTCCGAAATATATCACCCTTAAAATTATCGTCAAGTCAGTAAGAACGCCCTTCTTTATGTTGAATTTTCGAGGGCATACCGTAACATCATCCTCAACTATGGGCTCCGCTTCATGCAGAATTTCTGGGAGCGGTGTTTGAGATGCCCGCGGAGTCGTCGAGCCTGCATCGTCGTGAACGACTTGGTGGCGGCGGCGCTCCCTGGCGAGGTGATTCGCCTTCATCGTATCCGAAAGGCTTTCGTACGACATGTCGCTTTCATAGAGGAATTGGTCCGTGTCGAAGGTGTCGCCAAAGAGATCGTATTCTTTTCTGTGGGTGTATTTGTTATGAATGTTATAGGGATACTCTTCCATCTTCTTCGCGGCAGGTTTCGGTAGAAGATTCTCCGAAGTTTTTACATCGGTTTGGGGATAATCGGTGGTCGTATAACAAGTCGGAGATTGATTTGCGGTGCTAGTTGGCGTATTGGCAGGAACCTTGGGAGGGCCTGCCTGATGACTTTCGTTGGTGTTGCTGTAAGCAACTACATAGTTTGGGGTGAGATATGACAGAAACACGAGAAAGGGGAACGCACAATCTTGAAGCTTCGGACCTACTGCGATTTAAGGTCAACCGTCAAATGCAAATACCTTCACGCTTCCGCTCACCTGTCTGACGGCCCACTTTAATGCGCAGAAAATTATGCGTTAGTCCCATGTAAAGAATAAAGAGCACGTACTCTCATGTTCTTCGTTATTCCCATTCAAACTATATGGCGTCATGTCGTCCGACGTCGAATGGTCAAGGTCTTCGGGAACATGCAGTGCATGATGTTCAGCACTGTCAAGACGCTCGCCGGCAACAGCCGAGTAAGAGAACCTCGGGGGAGGGCCTCGTTCGTTATGAGAAGAGATAGATAATCGGTGAGAAGCTACGTGATTTCCAGAGGTGTCAGGCATTTTGGTGAGAAGAGAAAGCACTGAACATATTTATGGGATATACAAAAAGCCCTGGATGTCTCAAATTCCGCAGGCCGATGGTTCGCAGACCAGGAAAGGATTGACGTCAGGGATTGTCAGAAATGCTTCTGAGTTGGTTGTCATAGAACCTTCGGGACCTTTTCAGGAAGAAAGACAGCCACAGAACCGCCTAGTCCAAGGTTCAACGTTCAACGTTCATTGGGCGTCTGAGAGAATCATGACCAATCGACGGGGCTGGCATGTAGAGATTCCATTTTAACGTGTTTCAACGGATGACCGAATGTGAACCTGGACACATCGAAGTGCTATTTTCGACCTTCTAGGCATCTAAAGCACTCGCAGGACATTAGAACGATGGTAAGCTGGGTCCTCGTTGGTCCGAGTTCGGAGGTTAGAATTGGCGCGAACATTTTGACGACTCACAAGTGCGCGCTGCTGCCGCATTATGCATTCGTTGCATATGGTTGAGGAAGGTATATTCAATGGATAGACGCAGTTCTTTAGACTTCGGTGGATGGTTTGAGTAGAAATTGACATGTACATGTTATGACGCAGTTCAGTGAGCTCATGCTTATTTTGGTTTGTGTACGCTCGGGTGCCCGGCATTCATTCATATGACCGTAATTCATTTCTTATTCAGATAAACCAAACTCGAACATTCTCTCTCGCGCCACCAAGCATGAGATCTTTCATTCTGAACTCGCTGTGCGAATAATCGACATTGAACGTTTGAACGTTGACGTTGAACATCGACGTTGAACGTTGAACGCTGAACGTTGTCTCCAGTCGCTCCTCGACTTGGCAAAACTGGCCTTCGACAAAGTTGGTGGCTCATCCATTCGCGATGTTGATCAATCGAAGAGTTCATAGACAAAATCAAATCTCTAGGCAATTCTTCAGTTCGTCCAAGTAACTATTTCTGCCCAGCATCGGCCCATCCTATTTACGATTTACGATTATGATGGGGAAGGCGTCCTGAAGCCGTCTACTTCCCGCTGCCGTGTTGCTATAAAAGTGTTTTCCGCTATGAATCAGATATGGAACGGTGGAAAGCTATCTATTCTTTTGATTCTTCTCAAAGTTTAATAAAGCTTATGTAGTCCGTTCTATGAGGGAAGTGTTCCATATCAGTGGATATCTTTAAAAGTAGGGCTGTGTACGCCCTAAAACGATTCTTTCTTCCTCTCCTCATACCACCCCGTTCACTAGTCATGGAGACGCAGAGCCTACCAACGGATCTAATTCGCCCCATCTTCCAACACATACAAGAGCGATGCACTCTATTGTCGCTCTGTTTATCGAGCAAACTCTTCCACTTGGAAGCGCAACGCTTTCTTTATTTTTCGCCCCTGGACCTCGCGGCATCTCCCAGCCAGCATATTAATTTCCTCACATCACTTTTGCATCGCCCTCGATTGGCCGCTTTCGTCAAAGTCTATCACATTATTCTTCTCGCAGGAGCTGAGAAAGCTTCATTTTGCCGAATTTTACAGTCCGTTTTGCCTATGATGGTTAACCTGAAATTGTTATCGATGTTGGGGAAGAGTGATGATCTAAACTCACTTCCGATGGATAAGCTCGTATTCCAACTCAAAAGCTTGACCTGGATCCAAATAGGTGATGGAGATTGCGCAATGTTTGCGCACTGGCTCGACACCCAAAAGTCCTTGAAAGAATTGAAATGGACTTGCAGAAACCCCGTCGCGGTGTCGCCCTCCGCATGTCCGAACTTAACGATTTTAGAGGGGAATCTCCACATTATAACAGCGCTCATTCCGAACCGCCCCATCGAGCAGCTTTATGGTTTGGATTTGTTATCGTTGGAAACACATTCCAATGCTGCAGAGTACCGTCGCACGTTGATCAAAGGGTGTTCTTCTCTCACAACTTTAGAATTTATTGGAGATTGTCCCCAGGTGCGTATGTTGAAGTAATTGTGTCGCCATTTGCGTGTTGCTGACAGTCCTCGATAACAACAGTTCATTTACTATATCCCACTCCCCCCGAATCTGCGTGTTCTGATATTATCGATACGGAAGGGATACGGCGCATGCACGATCTTTCCCCTGGCCAGATGCTCGGCCTTGGTGAAGCGACTCTTCTCCGAGTCGCTACATCTTACTCGTGTAGATGTCGCAGCACAGCTCATCAGCAATGAAGTTTCTTACGAGCGTTGGGAACGTGGATTTCGGATACTAGCCCTGGTTCCTTCTCAAGATGTCTTCCAAGAACGCAAGATATTGGGTAACAAATAATTCAAATCCGCCTAGAATCGGAAAGCGTACAATTTTTGAAGTCCCTTTAGACGAGGTGACAAGGGTCATGTAGGACATCGATTCAGTAATTTTGAAAACGAATCATATAGATAAACCCTAAAGCTCGCAGCGCTCAGCCGCCCAGAGGTGATAGCCACATTGCGATATCCTTGCCGAGATCAGAGAAAGACTTGAGAAAGGCCACAGTAAATTCGTCCGAATACACTTCGCAGGGTCGTGGTGTGGTCCCTGGTGCGCCAAAACGTTGTGAACTCAAAGATGGATAGCTGTCAAAAGATCCGTCGTTCTAGACAGTCAATTGGGAATTAGGGAGGTCAGCGCGCACAATAGAGTTGCTTTGAAGTTGCTGCGGTGCCACTGAGCCGGTTTGCCAGTGTTTGTGGAAAAACAATCGCGCGGCTTCTTCGGCCATGTTGGCCGATGTTGCGGCATAGACTCCTCCCACCTAGCCGATTTTGCCAGCCGATTTTCGGCACGTTCATAGTTTCAAACATCACCGACGCGTTCTTCAACCACGATTATCGTCATCCCACCCTTGCAGAGGGCCTATCTCCCAAAATGAAGTCATTCGGAACAATTAGGTCAGTATATTTATAACCCTATTATCTCGTATGCGAAGCTAACCCACCTTGTGATTCTCGAATGACAGCACCTTCAGTGCGATTCGCGACTTCCGTCCGTGACCGTCTCCCACAAAACGGAACTTTCATCACCACGAAATGGGGTCATTCGATGACATCTCTACGTCTTTGTTGGTTTCTTTGAATTCTAAACACCTCGTGTATGGTGTATTCTAGGAAATCCGAACACACCCTGCCAGAACGCAGTGGCACTTTTCTCAGACTCCAGGTCACGGTCATCGATATCCCGTAATATCCAGGTATGTTATCTACGCAATACAAGCCCGTAAAAATCCGAGGATTCTAAGCGGTTCTATGTATAAAAGGTTCATCGAGGACACCTCCACTTCCCCTTTGGACTCACTTTCTCACTGCTTCGTTTGAGTGACTTATAATGACTACTGCAGCAGAAGAGAAGCCTACACTCGCGAGGCTCGTGCAATCTCAATCGATCCATTCCTCTGGACCAACCTCAGCTCTGGAGATCAGCAAAGATGAGCTTAAATCCCATTTCGCCGACGAAAAATTAGGATGGGATGGGTGAGTCTTATTTTAATCCTCGTCAACTCGACTAATGTACTGTCAGATATGTGGAATGGGAAGCTTACCCCGAAAAGAAAGAATTTGCCCATGCCTTATTGGAGCAAAAGAAATTCCCTTATCCGCCTGGTGCGTCCATACTTACTTCGTAGTTGGCGCATCTTTCTTACTTTATTATCAGAATTTCAGTTCGTCCCTATCCCAAACTCTAACCCTGTTCTCGTCGGAACCAGATGGAAGGCATATCATGAAGCCCTTGGACTAGGCAATATCGTTGACTACAGCTGGGAGACGGTCCAAAAAGAAAAGCATGATATCATTCACCTGCTTGATTTCCCCTACAATGGCGAAACCAGACGCTATCAGCTCATGGAAGACAAGATAACGAACAATAAATACCACTTGTACGTGAGAGTCTTTGCACTGGCAATGTAGTTCTGATCGGGCTTACGATAGCGTCCGGAATCATGGTGGCGTACCAGACATCCAAGAGGATGCGTTCGAGCTGGAGATCGGAGGTCTCGTCAATAAACCGGCCAAGATTTCGTTGAAAGACCTCAAGGATCCGGCCCAGTTCCCGCAAGTTGAAGTCACGGTCACTCTTCAGTGCAGTGGTACTCGCCGAATCGAGCAGATTCATCAATATCCTGGAGATGGCGATGAGCTCATCAATGCGCCTTGGGGTATGTGATCACTCTAATTATTGCCTATCTTTCCTGAAGCTAAAGAAACTTTTTAAAATGCTTACAGGCGAGGGTGCAATGTGAGTTAAACTTCAGACGTTATTCGGTCTCGCCTGACGCCAAATTTTAGAGGCACTGCTGTTTATCGTGGCGTCCCGCTGAAGAAAGTCTTGAAGAAGGCTTGTGGAGGTGTTCTGCCCAACTGTAACCACCTCGAATTCCTTGGTGCGGATACATACTTCAAGTACGTCCTTCGCCTTGCATCTGCCACGTATTGCCGATGTTAATGTCACCTTGCTCAACGTTAGGAAGAACAACGTGTTCAACTACGCCGTATCCGTCCCATGGCGCAAGGTCCGCCAGAACGAGGAAGTCATCCTCGCCTGGGAGATGAACGGCGAGCCGCTCCCAAAGATGCACGGCGCGCCCCTTCGAGTCGTGGTCACCGGCTACATCGGGGCGAGGAGCTGCAAGTGGGTGTACAAGATCAATGCGCTCGAGGAGCCGAGTCTGGGGCCCGTCCAGCAGCAAGAATATTTGTACTATACCCCGCAGATCGGAAAGCAAAATACGAAGTTCTCCAATGGGTTCTCTATTCAGCAGATGCCTGTCTCGTGCGTGTCATTTTACAGATCTGGATAATAGGAATCTTGACGTATAAATCGGTTGACAGGAGCGCCATTATATTCCCCGAAGACAAGGAGGTAATCATTCACAGCGGTAAGATCTCCTTGCAGGGCTGGGCATATAGTGGCGGTGGAAATTGGGTCGAACGAGTCGAGGTATCTCCCGACGGGTGCGTACCACACTTTCGCTCATTCTTGCCGTACCGTACTGAGTGCTGAGTTTCTTTCAGTGGACATGTCTGGTACTCTGTTCCTCCGGAGAATATGACGGAGAAGGTGAGTGATACACCCAAGTCTCCGATTTGCGAGTACTAACTTTCGAGCAGCACTATCACGCGTGGCGCTTGTGGAAGATCGATTTACCGGTCGACGCCGAAGGCTGGCTTGAATTCTGCGTGCGCACCTGGGATTCTTCGAATAACACTGAGCCGACTTTCGTCCGTTCTGCTTGGAAGTGGGTGTCCCTATAACCATAGAATACGCAGAATTCTGACACAAACATGTTCATTTTTGTTCGTAGTTGGGATTTGCACGTCACTTCGTCGGCACATAGGTTTGTTTGCATTTCTTCACTCAATTATGCACGTTTTTAGTGTTAATCTTCGCGAAATAGGATTAAGATCTACAGTGTTAACAAATCCAGAGCTGCAACTGCGAAGCGTCTCGAGGAGATGAATGAACTCGGCATTGACTTCAACCCCTTGACTCGCCCGCTCGAGTTCACGCTCGAGAGCTTGGAGGATTACCAGGCTGCTATGCGCAAGCACCCCAGAGAGCCTTTGAGTTGAACTTGCGTAGCCTGCGATAATGATATTGTTGCGATGAAATGATACTCAGTGATCAAGGGAAGGACTTTCATCTTGAAGGTAAGTACGTCGTTAGTAGTGGAAATATGTAGGGATGGAAATATCATTGAATATAGCACAGTGTATCAAATTGTACATATTATTAATATGGAATAGGTTATTGGTTGTGTGAATTGGATGTAAAACGGCAGGTGGATATTAAGGATAAGGATGAAAGCATTCCATGAAATCAATGCTGAAAAATGTCCGTTGACGGAACCAAATCTTCTCTTCGGTTCCCATTCTCCCAACGTTCGTAGAAGACCTTACAGTGACTTCCCTCCAGATTCACTGCGATATCCACCCGGACAAGAGTGGGTGATCGTGAAAATACCCCTTGCACGACGTCCGCTCGTTTCTTCATGGTGAAGACATCCCTCCTTCCATAGCCTTTCTGGGTAGATAACACAATATGGCGCAGATTGGAAATAGAGGAGACCGTGTTATTAATGGACTATGTGGCGGCGGCCATAGTAAGCGGTTAGTAATGACGCTAGAAGTGACGAAGTAATCAACGAACATACCTCTACATCGCACCCGTTTAGTTCTAGAAGAACCAGAGATGGGAGATGGCTCGCCAATCCATGGTAGTGAATAGCATTAACACGTGTATCGAATGACAGCGACTCGAGACTTTCCATAGAGCCGCTGAGCCTGTCGAGAGTGTTGCCCACAAGAGGGCTTCTTTCCAAAGCAGGATCGGCTAGCCAGTAGAGTCGCTTGATATCGCGACCCGGTAGCAGGGCGTTTATGGCGTGGAATGTTCCCTCCAGGCTGATCAAGTTGGGACAGGCACTTGCGGGGACCTCGACGGGTGTCCTGGATATCCACTTCAATTTCTTGAGTTTCTTTTGAGTCGCAAGCCATTTCGGAAAGATGCCGCAATTCATGGAATCGACTTGGATCCAGGTGAGGACCTCTAGCTGAAACGCAAGTTTCTCCATCGGCAGAAGATTTATATCGTCGCGAAAGGCAGAGACGGAGAACTCCTTCAGATTGGTCATGTAGGGCAGAACGGATCCTAACAACGTCCAGATCGCGGCTTTTTTGGGACCGATTACCGCAGGGACATGGTATTTCTTCACCAATAACGCAAGTCGAGGGTTATTAAGCAGACATGTTAGAAGTCGTAGATGTTGTCGTGGTCGTGTGCTAAAATATGCTGGAAAGAAGAAGAGGATTCGCTGTGCCTCGGATTGGAAGAGCTTGTTCGTCAAGGACAGCGATACGAGCGTCTCCGAATCTTTGATTTCCTGGAAGATTGGACGAAAGAGCTCCACTGAAAGCCTACATTCGGTGACGGCCATGGTGGTGGTATGAATAGAAGAGGGATGCCTTGAACTCGGCAACAAATTGGGTTCTAGGAGGCACGCGCCCCACACGCACTGGCAGCGCGTGATCCAATATTTATTTTCGACCTCGCCGAGTTCCGGTTCCTGAGCTGCTCATTTCGAATTAGGCTAAACTCAAATATCGTAACAGTATTTGAGTCTACATAAATAAGTAGGCACCATTTCTTGAGCATTTGTACGATGCACTGAAGACGTGCATCTCAATCGAACGACGAATAAGCCGGACATGGCCGACTAGCGTGGCGTGTTTCTAACTCACGCTTGGACTTCGCCGTCAAGAGAAATTGTCACCAGATTTCAAGCGTCTAGCACACCATTAACAAAGGGATTATAGGGTTCTGAAGGGCGCAATTTCATTTCCGGAATACCCGAGACAAAAGTGCCCTCAGTAGCAAATGCGCATATCCATTGTTCTGTGTACTAAATAGGATAATCGGTCGTGATCTGACGCATTGGAAAGCGATTAAATCCGTCCAGAGTTTTCCGTGGCAGACCCGGTTGAACGCATTCCCTTTGACTTTATGAACTTCATCAGTATGGAGATTTGTTTGTGGCATTGACAAATAGTTAGCACGGTAGTATTCTCCTCTAAACAGAAACCACAGTAATCATATTTCACTGAGATGATGTTGATCGAATAATAAGCGCCGATTCAACGCCAGATAAGCGCCCAAATTCTTGCGTACCTCAAGAAAAATCAGATCGAAAGAATTGATTGTTTGAATGCCTCCGCATAGTCATATCAATCTCCGATCATTGACCTTTGCGCTTTGAAGCACCGCAAAGCGCAGTTCGAATGAATGGGGTTGAACCAGTAATCGGCCTGTGTAGCGGTTCATTCGCTCTTCGAAGAACTCTGAATTTGCGTACGCGTTTTCGTATAAAGTCTAAGGGATCCACCCAGTTCCATCTTTCTCAAATCTCCCATACTTTTGAATCATCCGTACTCCTCGACATGTCCAATGTTCACGACCTCATGTTTCAACTCACTGAAAATGAGCTTTATACAGTCATTACCCTTCTGCTTTTGTCCGGTCGCTGCGGCGCAAAGTCTGGAGCACGCGACGAGAGAGAAAACAAAAACAACGAACATGAATCGTGGGTGGGGGCAGAGAGCAACCAGTTCAATTCTGATGAAGGAGATGCCACTGGTCTCGTGGGTGCTGCGAGATTCGCATTGCCGACTCCGGGGACAAGTGAGAGCGGTACAGACATCGAGGATGCTCGCACTCAAAAAGACATATACGCCCAAGGTGAAGACTATGAAATGAACGATACCGAAAACGAAGAAGACGAAGGTGGCTGCGAAGAAGAATGCGACGTCTCATGCGACAACAACTATGGCCACAAGGGCGATGAAAAAATTTGGACGAAGTTCTTGTATTTGAGCGAAACACCGCAAAGTATGAGTGTCCAAACGTCGTTTTATTCCCACACCCCCGCGCAACTCCGCCGCGCGCGCCATATGGACTTCAACCTTGAATGGCTTAATGCACCATTATCCGTCGAGTCTTCTTGGTCAAGGATGCCTTAGTTGTATCATTCTAATTGTATGTAGTTATTTATCTTGTTTGACAGGGCATCGGAGCACGGTCGAAATTTGAATTCTGCAGCAAGGTATTTCGGTTGCTATGTCATCTATAGGTAGTAATGATTAACTCTGGAGGTATTCACAGCAATTTGGTTGACGTCTAAGTCGACAGTAGAGTCTCATGCAAGTGATATAAGAAGTCCACCAACTTCCGTAAGAGTTGTGTTTTTACAACTTGTGTAAGCATTTCTCAGTATGTACAGATTAAAAGAGATTATATTGGCGATTATAGAATCTAAACTACTAGTAAAGGTTTGAGTAAGAAAGAAGGAATGTAAGATATGAATAAGCTGGAAGGAACGTAGAAGGAGCGAAAAAAGCAGGAGATAATACCCATCAGAGATAAGACATTAAACTTAAATAAGGACCGTGAAAGTGAGTAAAGTCGATCTCAAAGTAAACGCCTTAAACATTGACGTCGCGAATCTTATACCTTTCATCCCATGGATTTATGTTCTCCTGATTATTTTCAGTATGATAGTACCAGCTGAAAGCCGAATCAGAGGGTTCGACGCCGGAAAGTACAAGTGATATGGGCTTCCAAGATGCACAGCGCTGACGTAGCAAACCTCCATGAGCAGCATGAGTAGTCGGTTGGATTGCCGAGGGTGTCGTATTCTTCGATGTCGGTGGTTTTTTATCTTCGGAGTCCGAGGAGTCAGTCAGAAACATTGTAATGTTCAGGCCACATTATTCAATAACCCATCGGCAACAACGGAGAAAGAGCTTACATATCTGAGGTTTATTTGTTGTTTTCAAAGGCTTGGTTGCGGATTTGGTCGAGTCGGAGGAGGCTTTCCTGACCTTTCCCTTGCCTGGGAGGTACGAGAGTAAGTTTTGACGAGAAATGTAAGGTATACGTGAAGACCTACCACGACTGCTGAGCTTTTGCTTCTTCAGGGCCGGCTTCAATTCTTTGGGATCAATTGTGTGTTGTCAACGCGTTTTCGTTTTAGAGACTGAGTGCTCCGTGTAGCGTATCTATGCGAGATTCGTTCCGGCGGTGAGTCCAATTCCGATGCCGAAGAATCAGAGGCAACCATATCAACGACCTCTGAAAGCAAGTGAACTCAAAGTAAGTACCTTTTTATTAAACTAAATGACAATGAGATGTATATACATGCCGTAACCAGGTGGACTTTGTTTAAACAACGCTCTAGAAGCTAGACCGAGTTTAATCAGATTAAACACTTACTGAACAGAGTTTAAACAAATTAAACGATGTTCAACTCAATTGATTCACTGTATCGACACCGTTCAAATCCATATATTTCAGTGTTTAAACTCTATGTAGAAAGTTCAATGATGTTTAACGTGAACACAGTTTAACGCGTACACAGTTTAATGCGCATGTTAAACATAGAATTTGTGTTAAACTATATTGAACACCATGTTCGACACATTAAACACAGTTGAACACATATTAAACACAGTTTGACATGTGTTGAACATGATTGAACATGACCTTGAAAGTAATAGAAAACAAAATAAAGACAAACTCGGAAATTTCTAATCTAATGCAGGTTCATCGACGACGACCCACCCAGGCCACTTGGATCTAGATGTTTAAGATGCAATTTGGAAATATGGATGATGGATGCCGGAGGGAGATGTTGGCCATGGTTCGAATCGGAGACGGGCACCGACATGGGGATCGTTTGATTGCAGAAATCGCTGGTAAGCTCGCGTCGAAATTGACAGAGTACGATGGTAGTCTTTGATGAATTATTCTCTTATAAGACTTGATATAAAACATATATTAAATGATTTAACGCATATTCAGCACTTATAAACATCGTGCTAGAAGCCAATGAGGTGTTTTGCGACTTGAGGTCGAATGGCGCGCGCGGCGCAGTTGCGCGGGGGTGTGGGAATAAAACGACGTTTGGACACTCATAGCAAAGGTTGCCGATCTCCAATGTTCGTGACAATTGTTTCTGATGCTGTATCATTTTTCTGCTTGCGGCTTCGATTTGCATGCCTTTCTTCCATCCATACCATTCACCATTACTTCGACCATCCAACGAGTATATTTATCTAGAAAATTTTATACACGTTAATTATAGGCGAATCAAATGTCCTGAGAAAAGAGACACTTTTACTCTACATCTGTATCATCCTCTTCTTCGCTATCTTCCTCTTCATCCTTAGTGTTTAGGGTATTGGAGCCGGAACACTCTTTCCAAGTGACAACGATGCGGATGGAAGGCTGGCCATTGGTACGCGCAGCTAAGTCAATGGACTCGGAAGCGGCTCACTTGTTCCCCCGCCTAAACCGAAAAATCTAGGTCGTCGTGCGCGTACATTTGGCAGATGTGGAGACGCCGCAGTGTGCAAATTTCCTGAAGAGGGTGAGTGGCGAAGTCGTGGAGCATTCATGATATTCCCGAACGTTGGAGCGGGACCGTGCAACAGGGCAAGAGGCTCGCTACGAATTCCTGCGTTATTGGAAAATTCGAGGGCATTCGGGACGTGGAATCTATGCCATAGAATCTATGCAACTATGCCGATCATCTACGCCGGCGTTATCCGGTAACACTAACTTCAGTGCTTTCGTCGTCCCGCCTAGTAAATTAGAGTCCATTTAGTGCGTACAAAATCTCCCGCTGTGAATAAATATATGTATATGTATATGAAGTACTGCTAATATTTACAGCAATACTGAGTAGGGGGCAACTCTCGTGGGCGTGTCGCACACATACAACGTCTCTGTCAATGTTGCATCGCGCTCAGTACTCAGTACTCGTTGCTCGCTCATCACACTGACAGTACTCGCCAGCACACACCGACCCTAACTTCACTGCTAAGCCAACGTTCGAGGACATCTTCCGTTATGCCGTCTCTCGCGCCCAGAGCCCATGCATCCAGAGCCCAATGTTCTGTGTCAGCCCCAAGTTCCAATGCCCTCCAGCATGCACCTCGTGGTCCCGCCGTGTCTCATACACACTTGAACACCGCACTTCCTTTCAACCGCTTGCCCAGCGCCCATCCGACACCCTGCACACTCAGCGTGGACTGTGGTACTCGCCTAGAGTTGGAACTTGAAAGTTGAAGTCGACTTCCTAGTGCAACTTGTGGTCCAAAAAATAAATATTAGATTGCCCAAGCGGCTGCATTTTAGGCAAACCCTTCAATAAGCAACCAGTGCGGCTCATCAGGCGCGCGCTAGACATGCCGCGGGCGCTTCTGGGAGCCGGGCCGAGTTCACGTGAGATGTGGGCATAGCCGGCATAGCGGACATTGCCGCACCGCCGCATAGATTCCAAAACTCAAATGTAGACGAAAATTCAGAGTTTCGCCTAGCAATACGCGTAGCGCATACGTAGACGAGAAGGCCCTTGATTTTGCCTAAGAAGAGAGTTTCAGCGGTAGCATAGAGGCCGAAGAAAATATAGTTTCAAATGTCGTCGACAGTGAAGCACATCAAGAAGCCGGCGGTAGCGGTCAACGGGTGACTAGTTGCTAAGACCTTATTTCAGTCTAAGATTGGGCGAATAGTATGAATGACCGTGCAGAAAATCATAAAATCATCCTCGGAGAGGACGGATGATATGGCTGAGGTAGTTTCAGGCGACGAAAGCTCTGGGGTCGCAACAATGGAATCATCGGAAATTCCGTGCAGATACTCTGGTCACTGGTGTCGACTGAGATTTGAACTTGGGAGTAGATGTACAAATTGAGCTTGAGAGCTGAGTCCCAGAGTTGTACTCGAGTACTTTCGGGCACCTGGAACAGAAGATTAATCATAAAGATATATGGTACAACGTGGTTCTAAAACAATTAAAAATTATACGACACCTGGTGGCCACCTCAGAGATGCTCAAAATGAGGCTCATTCCGGGTTCTCGAAGGGTTGAAAATGTGAACAGAGCCGCAGTTTGAAATCATGCTGACTCCTGAATCCGGGACGATATGATATAATACGATATAAACACGCGTTCCTTGTAGACTTTGATTAGAGAGTTTGGACGCATTCGTAGATGGATAAATTAGGCTTATTAAAGGGTATGATGGGAAAAGCAAGTGAAAAATTCGAATTTTCCATAAGATTTGGCCGTGTTTATCAACAGCTTCCAGATGAAAATACTCTCCGAGTCCCTCCTTCCCCTCTCCCGGTCCTTCCCAATCCTTCCTCCACTGTGGCATGTATTAGCCTGTAGGCTTTAATCCTACCTTCTCAGAAACGCGTAATCTGTGCAGTATCAAACTCTAACTTCTAAGCATGGACGCACCCACAACGCTGGAGGATAATAAGGGCGAATTCATTGTGACCAGTGCCTGTAAAGTCGTTTCTTGATAAGAACATTATTTCAGGACTTAAATTTAGCGTTATGTTAGTAGAAAAGACCATATTGATAATTCTTGATAGCGCCATCTGAACCAACTCCACGATATGGCGTTATCAAGGATTTAGGCAGACCATGGGAATGAAACGATACCTTCCTTCTAACACCCATGGCGAAGGAGGCATTACCCGTCGCAGGTGCTCCTAGGAGTCGGAAACACTTCCAAAGGGTCTTAGCGCTCATTATCTGCGCCGTCCTTGCTCAAATTGTCCTTCTCAGCTTTTCACGCGACAAAGGCGTCGACGTCAGAGCATCTCGCGCCGAGATACTGTCGAAATGTGCCAACATTCACCTTCCGGCAGGGCCACCACCATCATTCAAGACTTCGTCGCGTACAATCACGGGAAGTGATCGTTGGGTGCCAGGTACACAGCCCACTTTACTGCAAAACGCGAAGATATGGACTGGAGCGCGCAGCGGGACAGAGGTGGTCTATGGCGACGTGTTGCTCGATAAAGGCGTCATCATCGCTGTGGGTTACATACCACCGAGTTTGATTGCCAAAGCCAAAG
Source organism: Pholiota conissans (assembly GCA_015484465.1). Lineage (NCBI taxonomy): Eukaryota > Fungi > Basidiomycota > Agaricomycetes > Agaricales > Strophariaceae > Pholiota > Pholiota conissans. Next base: position 67,103 of record MU155295.1, read on the forward strand.
CGAGTGGGGAACTCAGAGTGCAGGACGTGGGTGGAAAGTGGATCACACCGGGTCTGGTGGATCTGCATTCTCACATCGGGGTGTATAGCTCTCCGGCTTTGTCTGGTACGTGTGTCGTATCTATGATCACTTCTTATTATACTTAGATTCTATAGGTGCATCGGACGGAAATTCGAGAAAGAACCCAATCCTTCCATGGCTTCGCAGTATCGACGGTCTGAACACACACGACGACTCCTACGAGCTTGCAATGGCAGGAGGTGTTACAACAGCTCAGATTCTCCCAGGAAGTGCGAACAATATGGGTGGACAATCCTTCGTCATCAAGCTGCGTCCTACAGCAGAACGCTCTGCCACTTCCAAGGTCATTGAGCCGCCGCTCACGCTCACGCACTCGTCAAATGGAACGGACTACATTCGATGGAGGCATATGAAGCATGCTTGTGGTTAGTCCATGGTGCTCTTCTTTATTGCCGATGCTCATCATTTGCTGCAGGAGAGAACCCAGACAGACTTTACGGACAGACGCGCATGGATGGGCAGTGGAATTTCCGTCACGCCTACGACGAAGCGCGTAAGATTCGCGATGCGCAAGATGCGTTTTGTGCCAAGGCTGAGGCGGGAGCCTGGAATGTCTTGGAGGGTCAATATCCCGAAGATCTTCAGTGGGAGTCGCTCGTTGACGTCTTGCGAGGACGTGTCAAGGTTCGTACTCTTCTTTTGAAGAGCATCAAATAATTAACACTTCATAGTTATCCATTCATTGTTATGAGGTTTGTTGCAATCACATCCTTACCTGCTGAAATCCCTTATACTTCTTTGCAGGCCGTAGATCTTGATGGGATAGTTCGCCTCTCGAACGAATTCAAATTTCCAGTCGCGTCGTTCCATCATGCGGGAGAGACATATCTCGTCCCTGATTTACTGAAGAAAACATGGGTACGGTCCACTACTAGTTCTCGTATAATCTTCGACTTACAACTCAGCAGGGTGGCGCCCCAGCCATTGCTCTCTTCGCGAGCAACTTCAAGAAGAAACGTGAGGCGTATCGCAGTTCGGAGTTTGCTCCTCGGGTGCTTGCAGAGCATGGTATACCAGTCGTGATGAAGGTAAGTTCAATTTTTCAGAATCAAGTATACGCTCTAACCTCATTCTGGTACCGTAGTCCGACCATCCCGTAGTCAACAGCCGGTACCTCCTCTTCGAAGCTCAGCAAGCGCATTATTATGGACTCAATCCTGCATTGGCTCTCGCATCTGTGACATCGGTGCCTGCGAAGGCAGCTGGCCTCGGTCATCGGGTCGGAACAATCGAGGAAGGTGTGCTCTTTACGCCAATCACTCTCTTTGTTCTCGCATTCATCATCTTGACTTTCTTCTGTAAAGGTTATGATGCCGGTAAGCTGTTTCCAGTCTTTTTCCCTAACCAATTCTTACGTATAGTGCGATAGACGTTGTTATTTGGGACTCGCATCCACTCGCCCTTGGAGCCACACCCGTTCAAGTCTACGTGGACGGTATCGCGCAGCTCACCAAACCGTTCCCACTCGATAAACCAGCATCCTTCCAAGTCCTTCCAGAGGTTCCCAACTTTGACAAGGAAAAGAACGAGACCGTGAAATGGGAGGGCGTGCCGCCGCTTACCAACCGCAAGGTCTCAGGAAGGGTGCAAATCACTGGCGTCAAGAGTCTCATTGGCTTCGACGAGATGAGCCCCGAGGGCGCTCTGGAGGTCATTTTCGACGACGCTGATACGGATTTGGTCTATCCGGATGGTCGGACTGTCGTCATCGAGGACGGAAAAATCGTGTGCATCCAACGGGCAGTGGATGATTGTACCTCTGCTGTGGGGGCGCAATTCGACGAAGTGATCGACCTGCGTGGAGGTGGGATTGCACCTGGTTTGACCACTTACGGGGCACCTATTGGACTCGTCGAAATACGACTTGAGCCGTCAACTAACGATGGCCCGGTATTCGACCCTCTCACTAATGGAGACCCACCCGCATTGATTGCTCAGGCAGGCATTATCAGCGCTGTCGATGGGCTTGCGTTCGAAGGAAGAAATGCGCTGTAGGTTCTGTTCCTATTGATGACTATAACTCTGTCCTCATCCTGCCTAGGCTCGCCTATCGCTCAGGAGTGACGACAGGTATCACAGCTCCGAGTGGGAGTAGCTTCCTTCAAGGAATATCAGCGGCCTTCCGGGTTGGGGCACCACACGCTCTTGCCAAGGGTGCAATCGTCCAAAGGGCTACGGCGGTTCACATTTCCGTCAGCATGGCGTTAAGGGTCAGCGTCAGCACGCAAATTGCAGCTTTGCGCTCACTTCTCTTCTGGGATGACGAGGACTTCGTACGCGATGACGCCAAAACGTGGGCCACGGTCCGAGAGGTAAGACAAGGATACATTTGCTCCAGTTTTCGCGTTTTCTAATGTGCGTTCATATAAGGGATCAGCGCCGCTGGTAGTATCAGTCGAAAGTGCCGATATTATGTCAACCCTTCTAGCATTGAAGGCGGACTATGAGGCTAAGACAGGGAGCACGCTGAGGCTGACGTTCTCGGGAGCGTCTGAAGCGCATTTGCTGGCAGACGAGATCGCAGCTGCAGGCGTTAGCGTCATCTTGACGTTGTCGCGACCTTACCCTGCGACATGGGAACAAAGGAGAATGTAAGTTTCGTTTTCGCCTGTGTATCATTCTTGTCGCGATGCTAATGTCGGTTTTCGCCAAGTCTCCCCGGACCTCCACTTTCGAAGGAAAGTGCGCTCGTGACGTTGACGAATGCGGGCGTAAATGTGGCCATCGGCGTCACCGATGAATCATACGCTCGAAATACACGCTTCGAACTAGCCTGGGTGAGTAGTGTCATATCGAAATAGATTTCTTGTCGTGCGTCTGACATTTGGTCAACTGCCCAGGCTGCTCTCGAGGCGAATGGAACCATAAGCAAATCTGAAACGCTGGCTCTGGCAACGACGAACTTGCACAAGGCACTGGGACTGGAACGTCCTTTGTTCTCTATTCCTGACTTAGTGCTCTATCAAGGTGGAGGTGTATTGGATTTCGCGAGCAAACCTGTTGGTGTGATAGCCGCGGAAGCTGGATTGGTTGAAATTTTCTGAAAATGTCGCTGAACTTATGTATATGTACTATATCTTTATCCAATTTCAAAACCTGCAATTTGCGAACAATGTTGGGGTTTCACTTTTTTTTCGCCAATTTCCCCTTTATAACCAAACTAATTGAGAAAGAGGATATGGAATAAGTACAGCATATTTGTTATATCAGATCAGCAATCGCTCCCGTCATCATCGTCGTCTCCCTCGTCGTCCTGGGCAGCATTACCGCGCTTCCGTTTCCCTCCCGACCCTTTCGTCTTTTGCGCCTTTCCCTTCGGCCCTTTACCATTTTTCTCCGCATCCTTCACCGCGGATTTGATCTGGCTCACAAAACCACCGAAGTCGAGCCCCGATTCTTCGGCTTGCGACGGAGAATGTGTATGCTGACCGCACATCAGCTGTAGAACCTCAATCTCCTTTCCCCAGACCTCCGCGGGCTGCTCGAAGCTAGGCGTTTCGAGGATAAGTGGGATCCCCTGTGTTCGGGGATCCGACAAGATATGGTTGAATGCGGGGAGACCGAGATATCCTCTGGAGGATATGAGGGACGGTCAACTTCGCTCCAATATTGAGAATAGGATGACTTACAACCCGATGTTTTCGTGCCGATCTTTCTTTGAGTTGTAATCGGTTTTTGAGTCGTTGAGATGCATACCGCGGAGGTATTTGAGTCCAATCATTTCATCAAAGGCTTTCACTGTATTAATTCGTAAGCACTTCGTAGTACATCGGATTGGGATAAAACCTACTCGTATTGCTGTAAGAAGGATGTAGTGGGATTACTATGATATCAGTTAGTAGTGGTGGAAGACCTACTTCCACCCTTCCTTCGTTCGAATGTCATATCCCTAATCAGCGAGGTATCAAAGTCAGAAATGTTGTCATTGAAACCATAAATTGGATATTCACCGCCGCAAAGGTATGGCCTATTCATGCTGAGTAAATTAGTAAACTAAACACCATGGAAAGCGACCCACAAGTATCAATGCACACCCCTACTCGCGATTTATCTTCGACTAGCTCAATGATACCCGCCAAATGAGAAAAATCAGACCCAATAATGTTTCCTGCACCTGCCTTACTCCCGAGTCAATTAATAAAATCCTCGAATAGAGTAATCTAGGACCTACCATATTCTCAAGAACGGCTGTGACACCTTCAGTTTCCTTATGTGCGCGGTTTATGCACTCCGCAATGAATGCGAGTGATTCCTTTGTTGTTGCTTGACCGACTGTCGATCCTGGACTATTCAAAATTGAAAGAAAATTCTGTCAGAAGCTTTGCAAGAAGTGAAACTGTACAGGACGTACTGGAAATTGTATAATTCCAACCCTAATTCTTGACAACGTTTGAGGTCATCGACAAAGCAAGTGTAGGACTTTTCGCGTTTATCGCTTCAAAAATGTCAGTTCATGGTACTTGCACATCGGGCGCTGAAATGAGGTAGGAGACCAGTACTGACGCGTCCGGGTTGCCCAAATTGATTAAATAGCTCCCATGGGGTAGCACCATTTTGCTCGTGTATCGGTATTCCTTCATTCTCTTCTTGAATTCTGCGATTGATGTATCTGTTAAGGGCGGGGAGGTCCATTTTCTCTGCGATTTCAAGAAGAGCGCGAATGCGTTGGCACTAGAAGACAAAGAACGTTCGCCAAATGAATAGAGACGTGCGTGTGAATGACGAACCCGATAGAAGCCGCGTTTATGATAGCATTTTCGACCCCCTTGGCCGCAGAAACATGGGCACCAACAAGCCATTGACTATCAACGCGTTCAAGAAACGCAGAGGAGTCCACTTCTGATTCTTTAGCTTTTCCTTTGCCTTTCCACTTCACTGTCTTTGCCTGGTTGCTTGAAGTACTATCGGTATGCTCGGTATGATGAGAAGGATCTGTGCTCCAAAATTAATAACTGCATTGGTTTCAAGCCTCCTATATAGCATCAGTATCTTACCTAAATTCGCTGCAGCTCCGTTGGTGGCTATCGTATGTGCATCGTTTCCTTTTGTTTTTTTCGTTGGAGGTTCAACATCGTGGTGGGCCACCCGAGTGCTGCGGCGAGTAGTGGGCATTAGAGTGTTTATGAGACCGATTCCTGAAGATATAGAGTTGCGACCAGAGAAGCGGGTCAATGTACTGCTGAGCATAGAAAGGATGAAGACGATGACAGCTATGCTCAGTGCCCAAAGCGCCTGCGCTTTGTCATGACGGATCCGGGCCGGTGAATTATATATTTGGAAATAGCGAAGAGACGTAAAACACTCGAGAGCAAGTCGAAAGAACAACAAATCCCGTCGTTAGATAGTTCAGTTGCGCTCACATCCTTCCAAATCAGAAAATTTTACTCGTACAATCGACTTACTTATCTGAATTATGGATGGTGTGTTTATCAGCTTAAAAAACGGCCACGTTTACCAAACTCGCTCTTTTGCGGTGAAGGTTTTATTAGCGTGACACTCAGAAACATGAAATATTTTTTGACCGATAGCATTGGCAAATTCACCCTGTCAACTATAGAAGCTACGTAGTCTAAAGACTATGAAATAAACGTATCACGCATACCGACAATTAAACTTGGAATTTGCTAATGTCTGGACATAAGTTCGACTGCCGCCCCCAATGGGGCCCTATGGAGCTCAAACTTGACGCCTCGTCCAATGTACATTTTACTGGGGCTTTACAAGGAGCAGACGCAAATTGTATAAGCTTCACTGTAGCTAACCTATAATTTAAGCTGTGATTTCTATGCATGCGTGTGTAGTAATCGTTTTCGGCCAGTCGGGCATCTTTCCTTGCCGCCTATGTATTGACCTCGGCCACTCGAGCTTAGATGACCACTTATTTGGAGCTGTTACTAGTTTGACAAGGAGATCTAGCTAGCTACAATTGCACATACAAAGGGCGCAAGGACGAACGTAAGCGAGGGACACTTATACAGGCACACTCGTGTTCAAGGCGATTTATCATACGCGATATTGCTGGTGGTCGGGTGACTGTGTCCTGAGCTTGCATTCGAAGCTCTCTGGTATATCTCTTATAGAAAGACAATTCTCCGCAACAGCCCATTTGAATTAAAGAGCTTGCTACGGTTTAACAGTCGTTAATCACACGCAAAGATACTTCCAGTTACTTCAGTATCCACAAACCCGCCATACTCGAGTATATCTACGATTTCTTCATTTCTCATTGCGACTGCTAGGTCCTAAATCACATATCCAATCTCGCTCGACCCTGCTGCCTCCCGGCGGTTGAAAACAAGTCCTGTCCTCCGAATCCTTATATCAATCCCACTCTGGTGATGGACGATCAATGTAAAGGCAATACGCGTTGTCCAAATCCGAGACGACTCTCCTTTTTAGGATTGCTAAGTCTTAACCGCCGATTAATGTCCGTGCCATAGACTTAGCACGGCTACCAATTATTTAGCCACGTTTTATCTGTATTCGCTTCGCCTAAGGATTGTGGTGGGAAACCAAAGGCGCGTACAGGAGATAAGAACGCGTATGCATTTGACGCGCGAGTATACCCTGCTCACCGAGTTGTAATACACTTTCTGACAAATGTTGCCATACTTGAGTCTGAGCCCCTTTACCGTTGGCTCACAGGTCAGTTCAGGGAGTGTCTTGTCACTGAGATGACTAAATGACAAATTATTAGCCCGGACGGCGTTCGAATATTGGTTGCTGCGGTATGTAGAATCCTGCAGCATCTATGTAATGGTATCTGCGATCGAGACTATTACTCTCAATTGGATCTAATCTGGCGTTTGAATCTTGGGGCACATTCTCGAGGGATTAATCGCCTTATCAAGGACAATTTCCAGGATTTGAGGATGTTCCGCTGGTTATCATGTATGTGCCCGTGCGCCAATCGCACCCGCTGATTTCCTTCAATCTTCTCCGCGTTTCAGAAGGAAATCTACCTCTCGTAGATGCAATATAGCAAAACGTGGCAAAATTACGACTTCAAGCTTCGAGGGACCAAGGACGAAGGAGTGTTTTATCTCGTCCAAATCGATATCGCCCTTGGCCATTGCCACCGTACACCGACGACCGCACGTGGGATCGGCGGTATCCTGAGGAGCATCATTCGCAAAATGATCATTCCTAACAGTTGTTAACCTTCTCAGAAATGAAGGTATACACGCTGGATAGAATAGTTGGTGCTGTAAATATCAGGAATGGACCCGCTCTGGAATTGTGGAGCGAAGGAAGGCAGCGTATCCGGGCCGACTGTAAAGCGCACTGGCTGCCTGTCAGGCATAGCATCTAACAACTTTATTCAAAGTTCTTGAACTTCTTGTCAATGGTGAGGGTAAGAGCAGTGCAGCGAAACCGATTAAGCAAAATTTGGACATGGCCGGTAGCATATTTTCTTCCATTCCGCAGTTTTCGGCGGCAGTTCTGTCAGACATTCCGTCGTCCGATGATTGTGGAGACTCTGGAGAGTAGCCAGCGGGCGGCAACATCCTACAGTGGCGCAAAAATTACGACGAAAGTTTCTGTACACAGCTACATAGCTGTAGTATACGATTTGCCAAGTTTTTTTTTGTTTTGAAAAATCATCGGACTGTTGACTTTCTTCACTTGGGCACAGGTTTTTTGCCGTGCCACGAGCGTGCAGTGCGTGCATGCGTGTGCGTGATGCGTGCACCTCGAATCAAGCGCGTGCTTGTCTGTGCGTGCGAAGGTGAAGTGCGTGCACAACTGTCAGACGTGCGGGCGGTCTAAAGGACTTGCGTATGCCATGCGTGCAGATGTGCGTGGGCAAATAGTATATCTTAGATTATCTTGCTGAGATATCGTTGAAATCACATAGACACTTTGAATGAACACATGAGGAGACTATGAATATAAACAAGTAGGACTGGTGTGTGTATGTGAATA
>MU155296.1:0-75065 GCA_015484465.1 Pholiota conissans
GATAGCTGAGTCTCAGCGTCGATAAAAGGTGCGCACCGCGCCACATTAAGAGACGCCCTTGGCGTCTCCCATAAAAGGACTTGCGATCGGTGATCGCTGTTGTCCAGTATTATTATTTCTTTGGTCTTTTTTTTCTTCGTATAAATCCTGTCGTGTACACAGAACTCCCTCAGTCGAACTATTACCGTTGACTGAGGTGAGTTCTCATATATCTCCCCCCCTAACTTAATTTTCACTTATTCCGATTGCGTAGCGTACTCTTGTTTATTCCAACAGGTAGCTACACAAATACAGTCGAACTATTACCGTTGACTGAGCGTACTCTTGTTTATTCCAACAGTAAGAAGTCAAGGACAATCTTGTCTACGGAAACTGCGATGTCTGGAAGGGATTGTTCTGTAAATACAAAACCCGTAACCTATTAGGAGAGTCGTAAGCATCTCAAAACTTCAACAAGATAGATGTAACATACATCCCAGCCGAGATTCTCGAGCACGAATCTAATATGTTGATGAAGTCAATGCAAAGAGCGATCGATTAGTATTATGTAGGAAGAAGTTACCGTACCGGTAGTATTCATACCTGGACCTCCGTTAAATCCAGTGAAGTCAGAGATAACAGAATACTCGTACCATTTTTCAGGTTCAGAATACCTATTGAACATCCCATTCGCGGAGAGCTGAGCAAGGAGGGTGGAGTTCATTACATCATGCTACAGAATCAACGCCATCATGCGTGTCAGAGTTTTCTTCGTCATTGACGCGCCTTTTCCTCACCTTATTCTGGTGGCTGATATATGCCTATTTATACGTCCTAATAATCAATAATTCTGTGTCTGGGATATGAGCTGATCGTAGACATACAATGAATGAGGTAGCCTGGCCTTCCCCAATCATCGCCTCTTCGCATTCGCCTCCTTCTTTACTTCCGTAAAGATTACGAAGTCCTGCTGAATGGCTCAGCTCGAGCATCCTAATATCGAATGGACCAAATCTAGAGGTCATGTCCTCAGTCCGATCGCTGTAAGTTTCGCTGCTGTATGGCATTGTATGGACGCTAAAAAGTGTGGGTTGGTTTTCTCAATTTTAGAAAACCGGTCTCTCCAGTGTCGTTTTTATGCATTCATTTGATGATCCAGACTCACAGTTCATTTTGACGTACGTAGGCTCTAGTATCAGACATTGAAATGCTCTGTCTTCAGCCCAGCCATCGTTTCGAACGGTCTCAAGGTGGAGGTCTTTCCAGACTAACGCGAGGTGGATGTCACTGTAAAGGAACACGCATCGAGAGTCGCCGAGATGGAACTCGGACAGTCCCGCGGTGAGTCCAACCTCCGCATTCGCTGTCTCGACTGTCCCACTGGCACACACAGGCTCGGATCCAACTAAAGCTCATATATACTGCGTCCAACGGCGTCTGGAAGCTTCTGTACTTACTATGTTAAGGCTAGTTGAAATGTGTTCTCTGGAAGATGCGGGGAAATGCATATCGAAGTTGTATTTCACTTCTAGGCCATCCCACTCTTTCTGTATACGTGTTTCCGCAGCCACATCATAAAGTCGCCAAGTATGACGGACATTGCGTTTATGGGATCATTGGGATGTGCCGCTGCGATACTGGCAGTACCAGGCCTGTTGAACGTTGAATGTTCAAAGCCTAAGTAAGTGCGGTTCTCTGGTTTCCGATGACATGACAAGCATCGCCTTCAACTGAATACTTAATCATGTAAGATACAAATGGTGTGCAAAACTCTAAAGACTGCACATTTTATATCGAATCACGGTGACATTGTCTCCGACATCTTTAGATAAACAAGCGCGCTGACTCCTTCAGTACTCTCACTCCTTATATTGCCATTATGCGAGTGATACATTGCATTTTTGTGATTGACAAGAATACTTAGTCGGTTTGAAGAAGACTTTGAAAAGTACATTGAACTTCATGTTATCGTCGGCCGCCCACAGCCTCTTATCACTAGATTGTCGGCGTTAATTGGGCGCCTAGTTTGCCTCGTGTATATATATATATCGGAACTTATCCTACGATGACATCGCACCACACACTAACTCCGTCAGAGTCCCTCTTTAGATAAATTGGTGTGAAAGTTTCCATCTCTGACAAGCTTCCGAGTCGCTACAGTCGAGTAGGTGCTAGCGAGACGGGCTGGAGAGCCACGCTGTGTAAATATGTATGTAACTTTGCATTAATATGCTCCCTCCGATTGGTATCGTTACCCATACGGAATGCTAAAATAAGCAAAGTCACACAGTGAGTAAAAGTTTGATGAGTTGGTGATGGTTGAATCTGGGGTTGCGAAGCGCTGTTATCAACCCCTCCCCCCATCCCATTACTTACCTGCAGCCTCTGTAGGTGCTAACGCTGTGTGCATTCGTGCGCCATCAACCTTACTGGATCCGTTGTACCAAGAAGCCTCTTACTCCTACGGCAAGCAGGCGCTAGGCGCAGAATGGTGAACATGCCTCATGGCTCTTACCGGTTTCCCGCACTGGCATCCTTGGTGAGTTACACGTATCCCGCAGATTATGAGCTGTAAATAACATTTTCTGCAGCGCATTCCCTCCATAATCGGCGCTTCACTGGTCATCGTCGTGGCGTTGGTACTCCCTGCTGCTGCACAAGCCCCAGTCAACGATGTTATATCATGGCCAGCCGGCCTCCTTCTTCTGGCAAGCATTCTGTACTCCGCCCTCGGTCAAAACTGCGAACAACTCTGGGATATCGATCCCTCCATCGGACCTTTCCTCGGCTCCGGCCTCCCATCCTTCTCCCTTCCTATTATGCGACGCATAAATTGGGTCTCTCCGACGTGTCATTTTGTTCCCAGCATTCGCTCAGCACATGGCGTATCAAATTTCTGGATACGCTCCGAGGAAGTGTCCAGTATGGCGCGTAGTGAAGCTCTGAAAAAGGCTTCTTCGTTAATTCACTGTGTCATATATGAACAACCCCAATCTCCTATCGATGAAAGTCTCTGGAAATTGACGCCTGCCGGCCTTGTACGATGCGCCGACACTCCGTTGGCTTTCCCGAGCCCACCCATCAAGCTTCCTCACGGTGACCACCTATCTGCACACGACTTCCTTCTTTTTGCTGCAACAGATTACCACGCGTTTCGAGATTGGGAGGTCAATATTTTCCGAGGTGACCAACTTCTATTTTCAACCAAGGGAATGCCAGCCAGTTCTGTCGTAGACGTCGACAGTGAAGATGCGGCTTTAGCAGTTGTAGCTGCTCAAATGGTTCGTCGACCACATTCGCAGACCTTCTTGCGCAATCGCGCACAGCTCATCGGTTCAGATGCGTCGGGACCGTACAACCTTGATCTCAATGGAATTGACCTCGACATGCCGATTTGCGCCATCGATTTCCATTCATACTCCCCAGATTCATCGAAAGTGTCGGCTTCACTCCGTGAACTAGCGCGTTCCTATTTCCGCATTGTCCAACACATCAAGGGAGCCGTAAATTCGCCCGATTGGCTCGCCGGAGGCCCGCTCGCCAAGATCAATGTCGGTCAGACGTTGTGGATTGCCATCCTTGGCGGCGCACTCCTTGATACAGGCAGACTGACCATCCAAAACCTGCCTGGAAGATGGGCGGTCAAGGACGTCCCCGCCGATGAAGCTTACCTTACGCGTGTCGAAGGTGTATTGCAAGCCGTCGAGCCATACCTAAACACCAACAAGTTCTTCGACCTTGTATTCAGCGGTGGAACGAGCCGCCGCGTAACATATCCATTCCTTCTCGCGGGTCTTTTCGGTCAGATGATTATCTGTTATTTCCTCAGCGTTGGCACGTCCGCTGGCGTGTGGACCAGCGTTGCACTTTCGAATGCGCTCTATGTGGGCAAACTGACGGATTGGCATAGCTTGTTCTTCGGACGAATCAACACGTCGTCCGAGCCGGGAATGAAAATGTATCTCCCGGATTCGCCATCGAAAGAGCTCATGGCCATTGCGACGTTGAATCGGTCCTCGCCTCGCGAGAAGAACAGTCTTCGACCTGGGTTCTTGGTCAATACTTGCGGTCTTGTAGCTGCTATGCTCGGGTCTATATTCCAAGAACAGACCCGCGTTGCCCTTGGATTCGGCCCTTCTTCTCCAACGGCAAATTGGGTGGTTTACACGTCCATCGCGCTATCCTCTGGAACTTCTCTTCTAATTCTAATAACCATCGTGCTTCAGCAAAGGACTGAACATACTTGGTCCGACAACAGTGAAACGCCAACACGTTGGGCAGTTTATTCGACGCTGTCAGCATCATTCATTGCATCTGCGCTTGCGGCATTCTTTATCAGATGCGAATTTGCCAGATTATGGCCAATATTGGACGTATTAGCGTGGTTGTCCGGATTTCCGCTTGGTCTCTTGGAAAATGGTAGAATGGTTTCGATGGACGATAACATGCTTCATTTGATTCTACTCAATCGGTGGATCATCGGTGCTGTGGCAAGTTCAGTAGGAAGTAGCGCCGCAAATGCACAGGGAGTGTATATTTGACATAAACATGAGAAGTGCCGGGCGACCGAGACTGCAACTCACGATAAAGTGGACTACACGTTAAAAACAAGTACCACGTAGTCCAGAATAATATATGAATTTGAATTTCGATGCGAGCCTTTCTGCAGTGAGGCTCTCATACGTGGGCACTTCTGCGCTCCTACCTTGAATTTTGGCGGCTGCGCCTGACATTTTCGTGTTCGTGATGCGGATGCATGCGGACATATCTCTTTCTAGTAGTTCATGACACCCACGCACACATTTGCTTCATATCTGAGAATCGAGAACACAGAATTTGAACAGCATTACTCAATTCTGCAACGTGAAGATGACCAGCCAGCGCGCCATGACTCCCTGTTTATTTCCTCCCTCTCTGTTTGTATCCTTTGTGCCGCGTGCGGGTTCTTCGAGAAATTTCTGTTACCATTGTTCTTTCCCTTACCTTTCCCGCGGCTCTTTCCCCAAATGCGCGTTTGCCAGATGCTACTTGGTGATCCCGCGACTTGTGGTTGATTCTGGCGTTGGCCCATGAATCGCCCCTTTTATGTGGCTAGGCAGACCTTTGTTACTACTGCTCACGTAAATGTGGTGGTTCGGCTAATAGCAGTGATCATAGTTAAAAGCCTGAACGTGGTACTAATAATGACGGATATGTGAATTCACATATTTTTCCGTTGAAATTGTTCTTGCGCCCACATTTCAAAAGTGGATGAACGATTGGAATGATGATCAGACGCGTTAAGTGCTTGATTCTTTTTGATGATCAAGTTATCAACTGAGGCAGTTCTCATGATCATCGCATCGCTCAAAGCCAACTCAAAGCTGTGTGGCGTGTGTCATCAGAATTTCTGCAGACAGTGACACATTCATATATAAGCGTGAGGGCGCAACTCGCTGAAGACTCTGATCTTATGTCTTTCCCAGAGGAACACCTCGATCTCGCTCCATCTGAGGGTGGTGGATACTATCCTGCTACTATCCACCAGCGCATCCACAATGGGGAATACGAAATCATCCGAAAGCTCGGATACGGGCCTCGTTCATCGACATGGCTCGTACTGCACGACTCCCAGCATGAGCCAGTATACTCGGCATTGAAAATATTTACTGTGGCTGCCTCGGAGGAGGCCAAGGATACTGAGCTTCCCATTCTGAAGGCCGTGACTGACTTGAGGCGATTCAGTCTCCGCCTTCCAGTCTTTCACGGGAGCTTCTGGGAGCAAAGCAGTGCTGGGACGCATTTGTGCATTGCGATGAACGCTATGGCGACATCGGCGAGAGCATTACAGAGAGGGGCCAATGAAAACCGCCTTCCTGTCCATGTTGTGCAGAAGCTTATCTATACTGCTGCAAATGCGCTCGCAGGGTTACACAAGGAGAAAATCATGCATGGAGGTAGTAGCTTCGATTCATTAGAACGCATTGTCCCGGCGCTATCACTCACTCACCTCTAGGTATTGATGCAGATAGCATTTATCTCGGGGCTACTATGCAAACCGAATACTTGAAACCCGTGCTCGACTCTGAACCCCAGCCTACTACTGTTGTCGTGAAGGGGTTCACCACTGTGCTATCACAGCCATTAAGCACAGAGTATAAGTGGAACGACAAGCAGAAAAATGTGGTTGACTGGGCAGTCCATGTAGGAAACTTAGGACACGGTATGTACGACTTCAATATACTTCATCATGTTATTCCGACAATTTAGCAGCCCAGAGGAGGACTTACGCGCCAGAGAATGGTAACACCTATTCATTTGCGCCAGAGACTCTGTTGGAACAAGCATCGTGTTCGCTCATGACTGATATCTGGATGCTCGGCTGCCTCGTACGTTATATTTTGCTAGCGTACAAATACCCTTGAGACCTCAAATATTTTATTCTAGACATACACCCTCCTCACCAACACTGAGCTCTTCGAGATGCCTGGGCCTGCGGCTCATCGCATCTCCGCCATGCATGCTGTCTCGGAAGATGAGATCCCGATTTCCTGGCTCAATGACGAGAAATTGAAGGAGTACAGCGCCAATGCACGTACCAGCAATATCGCATCAATTGAATCAGGTCTGGAACACGCGGTGCACAAAGACGACGTGGGCCCGACTGCTGCTTTTATCAAAAGCTGCCTCCGCTTGGATCCCCAGAAACGGCTTACAGCGCATGAGTGCAGGCGTCATGAGTGGCTTTCTATGGCAAATGCCTGCTCTTGTCAGTTCTGTTAAGGCAAGGATAAAAAACATGTTGTGTATTTTTCTACTATAAAACTAAATAGATTGTCGAATCCTTTTCCATGGTTCCACCTGTGAGGCCGCATGTGGCTCTTTTATAAAGGGCACAGACCCTGATCCCGACGGTTCACGGAATCGATTTAGACATCTACAGCGGTTGATTCCCCTCTTTCTTCCTCATGAGTACAAATGAGTAGGAATAAGAAGGAATCAATGAGAAAAAGTCATCGTAAGTCAGGTATGTGGGTGGGCACTTTCCTCGAGTGACGACGTATAAAGGCCTGATTCATCTTTGGACACTGCTAAGAGAAACACGCACGTCCCGCGCTCATTCACTCATGCTCATAAAAAGTATGCGCTTCTGAAGTATAATTTCTCCATCCCATCGTCTTGTTCGTGATTTCAATGACAAGGATCTATCTGTTGTCCCGAGTTATATTTGAAAATCGTCTTTGGCAACCCAGAAGGTCTCAATGATTGAATAGTAAAGAGGGGGTCCTTCTTTCTAAGATATTTTCAGAGATATGACGAAATGCAGGATACTGAAGTCCTATTGTACAGTTAAACAATTCATCTTTGAATTCACCCAATATGTATCTATCATTCACTGCAGTAGCTCTCATTGAATAGCATTATCATGTAGATGACAGGGGTTGATTGGCCATGATCTGGTCGAAAATTTGAGATGCTGCTTGTCCGTATGCCAGCGATCCAAACTATGGCCACACGAAGGTTACCTCGATCAGCAAAATCCTATGAATGATAGTCGAACGAGCGCACCTTATAGGCGGGCACCTCGTGCCCAGCACCATAAATTCTGACATACGAAAGCGTTCCAGCGTTCTTGAACTGCCCGGCGCTTTGTCCGTTGACCGTATACGGCGTGAAGGCCTGTTGATGGAATTGTGCGGTGAACGTGGTTTGAAGGTTGTCAACCTATGACTATAACTCAGAAAAGAACGCATTTAACAGAATGATAACAACATACCATTGCCTCCACTCCATTGAAGTTCAGGATATAATCCTACAGGTATATGAGTAAAAAGTCATCACGATCGAGTCAGAACCTACCGCATCTCCATCATAAACGATGGTGCGAACCTGACGACCTCAGTACTGATTTAGAGTTGCAGTCATAATAAGCACTCACTCCGGCATTGATAACTGTCTCGAGAAGAGGGCGAGAGTTTCGCATCCAATCGCCTTAGAAGATAGTTAATGGGAGAACATCATCACTGCTACACTCGACTCACCAGTAGCGGCAAAGTTATTATAAACATTGCCGTTAGTCTCTTGCCACGTCGCTTCCGCTCCTATCTTCGACTTGAGGGAGTTGATGTAGGTAGTAATGTCGGCGGGGTAGGGATCCGGGTTCTTAGTAGGGACATAATAAACCTGCATCATCCCATATCAGTATCGTCATACTTAAGAGGCGGTGAGATGGATCACATCAAAATTCCCTGCCAGAGGTGACAAAATGTTGTTATTGCAGAAACTTTGCGCTTTAGAGCAGACTGAATTGGACCCGTTGTTGTTGCAGGATGTGATCTAGAGAACGCGGCGGTCGGTAGTCAGGCCTCAGGCTCGAAAGCTCATGCCGGTGTGACATACCTGATCTCTGCATCCACCAGACTCCGTGTATGACTGATTCGCTTTGGTGATTGTGGACGTAGAAACGAGGGGGTGGTATGGGTTGTTCCCGGCGTACGTGATGTATCCCGGGTATTGACTCAACGGATCCTGATTTAAGAAACGTTCAGCATCACAGACAAATTAGATGGAGCTGATTTAACTTACAGTCAATCCATCTCCGACACCTAGAACTTGCAAATTCAAGTGAATTCCGCTCACTTTGCCAGCTGCGATCGCAGCATTCTGAGAGAGGAAATATCTGCATTTCGTTGAGCAACCAATTCTCTCGGAAGATTGAGTGACGTACGAGGCGAAGGTTGGCCCATAGTGGCCTCCATAGGATTCGGTCCAAATTGCGAGACTGTTATTAGAAAAATTCGCGAACCTCGAGTCTGAGAGGAAGATCTGCATGAACGACCAGATATCAGAAGCAGCTTGTTGGGATGTCCCGACTTTGAGGTCCCCGTGCGAAAATCCAACGCCGACAGGTTGGTCGATGTAGAGAACATTGGCGTTGTTGTTCCAGGAGTAAGGATTCAATGTCACCGAGGAACTGTCGTTGGTAATTCTGCAGGGTCCATGTTCTTGGAAAAGACCAATCATACTTGAGCTACCAGGCTATGACCACGCTTTAGTGAAGTACATGTAACGGATAAATATGAAAGTACGCGTACTCCGCCGTTGAACCAAAGGGCCAGAGGGGCTGTATCGGGATTTTTACGTGAAGCGAAGAACCAGAACCTGGGCGGAACTAAATACCAACAACAGCCGTAATAGTTGGAATACAAGACTACGCACCATATACTTTCTGTGGATGTCAGATCACCGTAACCCGAGGCCTGGTAGACTCCCTGAGTCGTCTCTTAGAAACCCTCGTGGTTAAAAAGATACCACAACCGAACAGAAAAAACAGACGCACCACAAATGCCCGAGTTCTCCGTAACACGCAGCCTTCCCGGTGTGGTAGCGCTAGAGCTTAATATGCCCAGGTCAGCCGCTTTCAATGGCCCCGGTTTAGTGGTCGGAACGCCCCCATGAACGCCATCGACAATAGGGATCTGACCGCCTAGGACGCCTGGCAAAGAAACAATTGCCAGGGCGGCGAGTAATTTGGGGAGAACCATGTTGATTGGGAGAGAAATATCAGAGAAGGGACCACGTCCATAAGTACCTTCGCATCCAGGTTTTATCATCGAGGAGATATAGGTCAGCCGCCTGTTCCTATTTTTACCGTCATTGGCACGAGGAACACATCATGTCGACGATGGGTTCTATCGCCAAAAAATCTGTCACCAAAGGGTTTGAATCGAGTAATGGCCATGCGGTAATCCCGCGCTGTATCTTTATCGGAACGTAGAAAGGTGTAAAGTACATGTCAGCGGGAACAAAAGCAGCGAATGAGACTGCAACTTACTGAAATATAGTGTGCGGGCTCTGAAGGGTACCAAACCAAGAGAGGAAAAGTCCCTTAATCGGTGGGCTAAAATGAGTGTATGAATTCTCACTGTATACAACCAAAGAGCGATTCAGAGTAATGTTGGTCTGGTCAAAATGTGAGGGGAATCGGATGTTAGCCATCAACAAGGTGCAATTTCTTCTGAAGTATCCTCCCGGATATCGATATAAAAAAAGATTCTTTACTTGTGTCACCGATAAGCCCATACGGTCAGTATGACTTCTTGTATTTGCTCGCGTTGCTGGCGGAAAGCTGTCATATGGATACTGGGGCTAAAATAACTCTTCGCCTGGCAGATTTTTATTTTTAACCCGTTTGCTGAAATCGATAAAGAGCTGTAGCCTAAGTACCACGACATTAGTCAAACACTTGGTTATCCATGAGAAGTTATTTGACCGCTGAGATAGGGACCACCAGAACGCAAGGCGAAAGTACGACTCCGAGTACGGGCATATAGCCCGATACCGGACCAAGATGCTGCACCATCTCACGCTTTTGAATCCATAGCACTGGCAGTTGGATTCTTCGTATCGTTCTAGCTCGACGTATTGCTTTGAAACCCGGGAGCGGCACAGTCGTGGGCCGTGCGGTCTCTCGACGGACCGAATTGTTGTGCTGTAAACTAGTATCCAGTCTGGAAAAGGATTTCCAGAGCGCGGATTTACCTCAATTACAGATGAGCTTTGGAGAGTTGCATGCACGGTAAGTATGATGTTCGCCAGGTGGCAGGAACTCTTAAGCTGTTGACCAATAAATAAGTCTCGTTCGTCACCGGTGAGAGAATATATTGCTTACCTTCGAGACGAAGTACATGCATACTCCTCCGTGTACCCTCCTACCTCTCCATCCGTAAACAATGGTACTGTCTATTGGTGAAAAGAACATGTGCGCTTATATATGCATATGAATGCGCCCCTTTCCGACGTCGCAAAATAGAGCTTCAAAACATCAAAATTTAAGGAGATGCCGCAGCGCTTGGAAACGTACCAATCTAGACCCTATCCGACTCTGAACCCTTCCATAGAACGTCTTGCTATGCCAGTGAACTGGCACGCTGAAGTGGAGAGCTTCCTTAATCCCAGTCTAGAATATAAATTTATTTACTACCAGATCTAGAGCAGAAGTGAGAGCGCTCTTATCTATCTATTTTTGTCCACTACTAGTCACGCAAGAGGGATCCTTTGGCATAGTGAGAAAAGAGATTGAAGCTAAAAGACTCCCAGCCTATTTAGGAGAAATACTGTAGGAAGTACTTGAGCCTGTACCATATAATCCAGATCCAATGTCACTAGTTTGTAGCTGGGGTTCATATATGACTACAAAAAGGAATTTATGTAGCCCAGGATCCGAATGGTTGTCTGAAGCACACTAGTTCTATTGGTATACAGTGTCTTCCTCAACTATCAGACAATGTGAGGTTTCAGTTCATGATGTGCAGTGCACTGTGCTACCCTCGCATCTTGCGATTTTTGTTACAATGCATCTGAGCTCACATGATGTTACCAATGCCTAAGGAGGTTGAGAACCTGTACTGACAGCTTCTGCAGAGTCCCCATGGTTATTCAAGATTAAACTATTGAGAGAATGGTTTCAACACCTTGCTTCTATGCACCCACCATTCTAACTTCCAACTTGGCTTTTCGACTGGCGAAACGACTCAACATTGGATGTAGGAAAGCTGGCGCTTAATTTCTATTTTTAGAACTACATTCTCTTGCTCGCCATAGTCGATTCCCACCACTCCACAGCATCCTCGAGCTTGTATATACCCCTATCGTTCACCATATCTTCCTTCTTTTAATGTCATTCGTTTTTATTTTTTGTTCCTTTCCCAGACTTTGTATTTTCACCCTTTTCTTTCTTCCTTTAAGTTAAATTACATTTTTCCTTGTAGTCTTACAAAAAAACCTGTCTTGTATACACTATTAAATGCATTAATATTTTTATCTGCATCCCACCCCTTTCTTTATACCTTAAGATCTCATCCTTGAGGCTTTTACTTTGTTTTTGTCTCCTGCTACTACTAACCCTCATTGTTCTTGTTTCTCACACCCCTCAGACTCATCTCTTCATCTTCCTTGCTTGTTGTGTACTTCAAAATTTTGCTGCAGGTCATAGCTTATGTTCAGTACACCCTCATCTAAATTTTTATGACTCATGAAACTGATCTAGGAAGGAATGCCTTCTAGAACTCTCCTTGCATCCTTTTTGCCACTCTTTGATTGCATATCTCAATTTGTCATTTATTTCACTACATAATCTATATATGTATATGACTGCAGGGTCGACATTAGGCTAAGGTTACAAAAGAATAGGCTAGGTTGGAAATATACTATGTATAAGAAGAAATCATAAATTGGTTCTGAAGAAAGGAAGTCAATGGCTACCTATGAAATTAGACTAAGATTTAATAGCACACATAATTTATAGAATAGCTAAGCTTTGAGATTGACTTGGAGATTCCAATACATCCTTGGGTAGATTTTTAGTAAATTTGAGATTTACCCAAGCTGTTTCATTATTAATTATGATTTTCACATTAGATAGCAAAGAGAGCTAATAGGTTATACAATATTAACAGATTAAAGGTTTAGCAGGAATGTTTGTGGGGCCGGAGTCACTATGTGACGAGAGATTGTAGAGCAGCCGCAAGCTGAGCGGATGAGCGTGAGCAGCGAGCCAGAGCCGCCAGCTGAGCTGTGGCAGTGTAGGCTGCAGCTTATTCTCACGGGGTGACAAAAGCTTCTGAAGCAAACATAACCAACTCTCAGCACATCACGTGCGCTTAAGAAATCGGCCATCGCTATTCAAAGGGGAGCAAGCTCCCCAATAAAGCAAGTGGACGTCGTCGCGAGCAATATCAATGAAGAGGGAGTTAACATTCCTTGCTCAGTTGCTGGCTGGAAATTGATGTGGAGGCCTTTCACGTGATATGCCTGCCTATAATTGGGCCGCCGTTTGAACCGAACTTTGGACGCAGATTCCCAGCAGCAGTGTTCTTCAATTGTTAACTGATCTTTTTCCTGTGTCATTTCAAAGTGAATTCAATGTACCCATCATCCAAAGACAACTCTACTCGGATGCTGTCGCCCAGGACAACATCGCGATCTTGCAAGCCTAAAAGCTGATGCGGTACCCAGCCGGTTCGGAATGTCGGGCGTGTCGGAACTGGGCGGGCAACCTTTCTAGCTCTACTCTCGACCATTAGCCCTCTTCTGAGATCGTCTATGACAGATTTTGACGAGAGGAGAGGCTTCTCTGTCACATCGATTAGGAAGAAGACTTTGGAAGAGAGTGCGTCTCTTCTTTCCTTCCTCACATATAGCTTTCTCGACGACTACGTCTGGGGCTCATACTGGGAAGCACGAAAGGACATCAAGAAACATGATTTGTCTCTTCCCGAGCTTTCTTACGCAGACCAGGCGCAAGTCCTTTCATCAGAAACCGAATATGTATGTTCAGCTATTCATCTAGAGGATAGTAACCTGATTTTTACTAGACATTTTGCGCAGATGGGCAGCCTCGGAAAAGTCTCTTTAGGATACTCTTATCACTACACTTGACGGAACACATAGGAATGGCAGTCCTTCTCTTTCTACATGTCCTCATGGGATACGGAGCACCACTTGGATTGGAAAGGGTGTTGAGGTACGCAAAAATTGTCCAATTTTTACGAATTCCGTTGAGCTCCTCCTCCAGCTACCTAGAACACCGCCCCTCTCCTCAATCATCTCCCGCTCCCTGGCTTATGCTTCTTTTCCTGGGTCCGGTAGTAGCGGCCCTCCTTCTCCAACTTTATGCCTCGCTTGGCGCACGCGTCGCTGTCCGGATCGAAGCCTCCCTCATGGCTGCGGTAATGCGAACTGGGCTGCGAATGCGTGCAAGTGCAAATACCGCGGCAACACAAGAATCAGGCACAGTTCCCCCGACCAGCATCAACGTCGACAGCTTGCTCACGACCGACGTTGCGAACATCCGCGAGGCGCGCGACTGGCTTCTGCTCCCCATCTGCGTCCCGCTCAACATTGGAGTCGGAATTTGGTTTCTGTACAATGTACTCGGGTGGAGTGCATTCGTTGGCCTCGGGGTGGTTGTACTCCTGTTTCCTGTACCGGGATGGTTTGCTGCACGCGTTCGGGATGTGGAAGTGACTCGTATGCAGCGTACGGATGCCCGTGTCGAGGGGGTCAGTGAAGGTGAGTCTAGTTTTACGTTTGCGACTCGCATTTCTTGCTGAAATAGGGTCGAATTCTAGCTGTTACTCTCTTGCGCATGATCAAACTCTTTGGGTGGGAGAGATATATTCTTGGACGCGTGGAAACCCAGAGAGAAGAAGAGCTGGCTTGCATCATGAAAAGGAGGTTACTCGAGATGGGGAAAGGGGTAGCGAAGTGCGTTTCCATCTTGATTCGTTTGTACTCAGAGCTGACCGTTTTCAGTTTTCTAATCCCAGTAGCGACAATGCTGGCGACTTATGCCACATATGTGGTGCGCAAGTCTCCTTCTTTTCACCATCATAGTTCTGATGTTTAGATAGAGCGTGATTATACTCTTTCGGTTGTAGCGTGGATGTTGAACGGTGATAGACTCTCGTGATGCGTCAACCCTTAACCCCTTCGAAAGTGTTCAGCTCAATGGCAGTATTCGACATATTGCGTGGCCAGTTCCATCTCACATTCCACACGCTTTCTCAGGTCGTGGCAGGGCATGTATCATTGAGCCGGGTGGAACAGTTTTTGTGGCACGTACGTGGCTAACCTGTCTAACCGATCCCAAGTCTCAACCACCTCACCACCGCAGACAGAGCTTTTAGACGAATACAACATCACAGTTGATGCACCAAGCGACGGCGGAGAAGCGCTGAACGAAGTCATCGGCTTCAAAGATGTATCATTCACATGGAGTGTCGTTTCTCCTGAAGATCGCTCTCCGAAGCCGTTTACATTGCGTATCGAAGGCGAGCTTATTTTTCCGCCTGACTCTATCACCGTCGTGGTGGGAGCTACAGGTTCTGGAAAGACGTCCTTGCTGATGGCTTTACTTGGTGAGTACTTGGCGGAATGTTCTTGTTCCTATTATGTGGTGCTCATTTTTACCAGGCGAGATGCACTTAGTCGCGGACATCGTACCGCATCCAAAGAGCTGGTTTCGCCGTCCAAACAGAGACGTAGCCTATGGAGCGCAGGAAACATGGGTCCTAAATGAATCTATTCGCGTGAGTTGTTCCCCTTCTCGACCACCTGAGGAATTCTTTTTGAATACGCCATTCCGTTTTCGTTCATTTTTCGGGATTAGAATAACATTCTTTTTGGGTCACCTTATGATGAACAGCGATACCGTAGCGTCCTTCAACAGTGTGCATTGGACCCTGACCTTGCGTTACTCCCCGCAGGAGATGCAACGGAGGTAGGGGAGAAGGGCGCAACTCTGAGCGGTGGACAGAAGGCACGAGTGACGCTAGCACGAGCGGTCTACTCCCCTGCCAAAGTGCTGTTGTTAGATGATGTGTTGGCCGCTCTAGAGTTCGTCTTTCGTCTTAAATGATGTGCTATGTGGAACTAACGAATTTTTTTACGGACGCTCAGTATCCACACCACTCAATTAATTATCGAAAAGTGTTTCGGTGGAGAGTTGATGAAAGGACGTACTGTGGTTCTAGTCGTGCGTTCAGATCCTTGCTCTCATTCGCACAGATCATTCAATGGTGTCATAATGCAGACCCACAATGGAGCTATGGCTAAAACGATCGCAACTCACGTTGTTCGGATGGGTCACGATGGCCGTATTGCGCACCACGGGACGATCAATAAGGTTTTGTTAAATGCCGTCTCGAGGCATGCCTCGCTCGATAATCTTGCAGCCCTCGTGGAAACGGCTGGGCCTGAAGCTCCCAACAATGATATGCTCGAGATAATAGATTCTAGCGACCCTCTTCTCGAAAATATTGAAAATACTCCGAATACGGACGGGAAATTGATTGTAGACGAGGAAGTCGAGGTGGGTAGAGTAAATCTCAACGCCCGTGAGTTCACTCTCTTAAATTGATGGTCAGTGCGAACCCATACTGACAGATGGACGTCTGCAGTCAAGCTGTATCTATCATCATTGGGAGGAAAACATTATATCTTATTTTTCGTGATGTTTGTCGGCGGGGTAGCCACTACGGAGCTTCTAGGGGCTGGACAGACTTGGTTTCTAGGATATTGGGCGTCGCAATATGGCAGAGGCTCTGATGTCAAAGTTCTTTGGTGCGTATATCCCTCTATCTGATTATCAACACCGGCGTATAACCATTGTCTGATAGGTACTTAAGTGTATATGGTACGTAGCAGGGTCATCTAGTGGAAGATGGACAACATTTGACAAGAACGCAAGGCACTATCCTCGGCTGCTCGATGGCGGTATATATGGCTGCTTATGTTGTGTACATATACGGAGGTTTGAGAGCGTCGCGTTTCATTCATATCCAACTTATCTCCTCGATCCTGGGGACCACGTTAAGGTGAGATCCTTCTTCCTTTTCCTGTATTGTTCTGACGATGATCAACAGGTGACTAGATACTACGCCCACGTCTCGCATCATTTCTCGATGCACTCAGGATATAGGCGCAGGTTGGTATTCTCTTCTTCGTCCCTTTGTTTCTCAGTAATGAAAATAATGAAACCTCCAGTCGACGGGGTTGTTACAAGCATGATTCAATGGCTAACGGAGCTTACCATATCGATGCTCGTGAAGCTCGGAGCAATTGTCTTCATTACACCTCTTTTCTTAGGACCAGGGGTCGCAGTTACCATCTTCAGCGGGTGGCTTTGCCAGGTGTATATGACCTCTCAGGTAGCCGTAAAGCGCGAAATGTCAAATGCCAGGGCTCCAATCATTGGACAGTGAGTGTAGTTCATAAATGTGCTGCTTTGTTGTCTGATAAGTAATGATGATAGCTATTGCGTGATTGCAAACGGACTAGGTATTTCGCAAGAACCCTTATGAATGCGTATGAATTTTAATCGATCGTCAAAGTTTCCATACGTGCATATGGAGCTCAAGATACTTTTGTCAGGGAAGCCATGAAGCGGATTGACAGGTACTCGCGTGCTGCGCGGACGTTCTACAATCTGACCCGCTGGATCACAATTCGTCTCGACTTCATCGGATCCCTCTTTACTTGCTCGTTAGCAACCTACCTCGTTTATTTCCAGTCATCCGCATCAAATACGGGGTTATCCCTGAATATGTCTAGTAGGGATCTTGTTCATCTTTTTTTGCCATTGTCAGACTCATGAAGTTAACTTTCTTAGTCTCATTTAGCGGGATGATTTTATATTGGGTCGTGTTCGCCAACGAACTCGAATTGCAGGGTAAGCTTCACTCCACAACATCCTAGACAACAAATTAACAATCATGACCTCCAGGAACGAGGTATTACGCTTCAAATCTTCTGACATAGCCGCCACCTAATATACTGTATATTAGCTTAGAGCGTATTGACGCGTATTTGCGTATTGATCAAGAACCTAAAAATAGTGACAACGGCAAGCCTCCAGCTTATTGGCCAGCCAGTGGCGATCTGCGGGTACAGAATCTCTCGGCGCGGTATGAAACAGAAAGTTCCAATGTCCTCCATGATATTTCTTTCCACGTAAAACCAGGCGAACATGTCGGTATCGGTGCGTATATATCTCGACTTGTGTTTTATAATTTATTTTAATTGGCGATCTACTAGTTGGTCGCACAGGATCCGGGAAGGTTCGGCGTTAATCTTAGGAGTCCACCGTTATGGCGAGCTCATGATATTCTTCTGCTAGAGTTCTCTTGCTTTGGCGCTGCTGAGGTCGATACCGACAACAGGAGAAGTGTACTATGACAACTTTCGCACCGATTAAATCAATTTGGAAGACCTACGAAACAGTATAGCCATCATCCCCCAAGTGGTACATTCTTCAGTTCACAAGTTGCGTATATGAACGTTGATGGATGTTTTTCAGCCTGAAATGCTTACTGGAACGTTACGCCAAAATTTGGATCCTTTCGATGACTTCGGCGATGCGCATCTCAACGATGCGCTTTGTGCTGCTGGACTCTTTTCTTTACAATCCAGTGACGACAGCATTGCTTCCGTCACCTTGGATACAATTATTGCATCAGGACAGCCTGGAATTTCCGTTGGTCAGCGTCAGATCATCGCTCTTGCTCGCGCCCTTGTCCGCGGTAGCAAGTTACTAATCCTAGATGAAGGTACGCGTTTCCTACGTATGCTGGCATATTCCTTGCATTCTGATTTTTTTTTAAATTCGATTGCGTAGCCACCTCTGCTATAGGTCCGTCGTAAACTACTCATATTTTCTCACTCGATTTCTGACAATTGGAATGGTATTTTAGATCACCAAACAGAACTACTCATTCAATCAATGCTACGTCACCAACTTGCTGGCAACGCCACTCTTCTTACAATTGCCCACCGCATTCACACTGTAATGGACGCGGATAAGATTGTACGTACTAGACCTGCTGATATTTCCAGAACGAACGACCTAACATTTTCTACGTAGATGGTCTTGGATCAAGGGCACATTGTACGTTATTTGTAGTAGTCTGATTTGAATTTTCACGGCTCTTACATTATCGCTAGGTCGAGTTTGATACCCCGGAAGCACTCCTTCGAAAGCCTTGTGGCCATTTCAGATGCTTGGTAGATCATGCCACGGCTCCGGATCTGAATGACACCTTTTCTCCTGTCAAAAGAAAAGGGTCATTATCGTAAGGCCAACGTGTATGCTACCGACCCTCCAAATGTATTCAAAATATATGGATTACTATGTTGACGCGATTTAAGGCGCAGAGCGCCTGATAAATCAGTCGATACGTGGTCGCGATCGACGTAAGTTGATATTCCTTTTCGTTTCGAAGGTCACTCACATCCGAACGCGACTGACATGCATCCCATGGATATCAGGAAGAACAAATTTATCTCTAAAGAACTGCTGGCCGTATCATTCTTGTGGCACAATTCCGCGCGGAAGAAGTCGATATTTGTGGCGCCATCTTGGCTGGATATTCAAGACGTATCCTGAGAAGACCATCATCCAAAGTCACAGGTGCTGTGTGCCCAGTCGCTGTACTCTCAAGGTTTATTATAAATGTAATGCCTCGCTAGTCCTGCATATCCTTCACCCGGTCGCCGCCCATCTCGCCCATCTTTATTTTGCATAGAATTATCCTCGCGATGCCCATTCCCGACGTTGCCTTCATAACGACGTTGACCATTATATTCTTGTATGCGGCCTTGTTACCTCTTACCAATGCGGAGTGCCCAACCTGTCCATGCACTATCGAGCCCATTTTTAAATTGACGAATCAGACAAATGGGAATTGTCGTTATGAAGCGCCTCGTCGCCGATTTGTCTTCGAATGTGTCTACTGGGTATGAAGAAAGAATAATTACGATCTCCCTTGGTACTAACATCTGTGAAAGCTCACAGGAGAACTCAATGCTCCCAGTTCATCGTCCACAAATCAATCGTCTGTCCCGATTCCACCCTCCTCCCCACTTTGCCCAGTACAAGTTCTACTCAGCGAAGCTGGTTGTGCATTTTACACGATGGGAGGAGTTCACGATTGAATAGTCAAAGGCAGCGACAAGATAATAGTCACGGTACAATTTTGTATGTATGTTCGCAGCCGTACTGATACATAACACATCATTGTGCATTGGGACAATATATACCGAGTATTCTGGTGTTTCGTCCTGAATCTACAATTACCGCACCATTGCTCGCGGCATTACAGCACCTTCTCAATAAGTGCAATTCCCTGCTTCTCGAGTTCTTCACGAAGAGGATCACAGAACACCTTGCTGTATGGCGCATGGATACCTGGTTCGCTCAGAACGCCATCGAGTATGAGCTGGGCGGCAATGCCACAGGGCACGCCAACATTCATTGCCATTGCCGAATGTCCGAACCCTTTGGGTGCGCCGTAGGCCTCCAAAGTCGATGTGCGGATTTCCTCAGACCCGTCAGCCCATTGAATTACGAATTTGTGCTGAAGCATGATAAGGTCGCGCTCGCCAGGATTATATGCCATGATTTTCTCTAGCTGTGCGCATAGCGTGTCGAGGAAATTCGCATCGCGTGGGATGAGTGGCGTGTTTGAGAAGAGTCCAATCCAGCGCATGCCCGAGATAATGCGGTCCGCCTCTGGCTCTGAGGGAAAGTTACAAATTTTCTTAACGTGAGAAACGAGAGTGCTTTTAAGGAACTGTCGCGTCAGAGACATATATAGAAGATAAGGTAAAAGCAGGCACGCACGCTTCGCTTGCATCAGCAGCGCCAATAGCCTTCTGTGTGGCTTGCGCCCATGTAAGGCCAGAGACCAACCATTCATTCTGGGTCGTATCCATCCACCCAATTGCATTGAGAGCCTGGATAAATTGGGGAAAGCCTTGGAAACGAAGTGTACCGCGGACAACAGTCTCCGCCTCAGGAATATTGTAGAACTCGCGGAAGACTGTCGAGTCACGGTTAGGAAATGCAACAAATGCGTAGGCAGGAGTGATGTAGTATGGTTTTGCTTGTCTCATCACGTCAGGGCCGGCGATCGTTATCTTCTGGTTCGACGAGTAGTACGAAGCGCTATTGAGCATCGCAAGAAGGGCACCACGAGAAGACCAAGAGAATTTATAACCAAGTGGGTTATCGCAACATTCAGGAGCAGGTAGCCCTGCGCTGTATGAGGAAAATTGTTTGATCTATAGTCGATGGGATGTGTATGTGAGCAAGTGCACTTCGGTACAAAATGAAGAATAAAACCTTTCCGCCCTTCTCGTGGACCTCGTCAATGGTTTTTATAGCGTATAAATGATCAACGCCAGGGTCGAAACCGATCTCGTTCATGACCATGATTCCGGCATTCTTCGCAGCTTGGTCAAGATCGCGAACAGCTGGAGAGATGTAGCTGGTGGTAACCACATGAGTCTTGCCTTTAATAGCGGCGCGGATAACAACGGCATGGTATGTGTAAGGGACAAGAGATATCACAATGTCGTGAACCGCAACGGCTGCTTCGAGCGCTTCAGTGTCGTTCACATCAAGAGAGATCGAAGTAGTGTTAGGGAGACTCGAAGCGACGGCTTCAGCAGAAGTGATAGTGCGGCAAGCTATGGAAACGTGAGCATAATTCGGGAAAATGTGCGTTAAGAAAGTACTTACCAATGGTCAGCCTGTTCGAAGGATCACGTGCAACGTATTCGGCGCAGGGACGGGCGACAAAGCCGCTTCCCAGAAGCAAGACCTTTCTCTCTGGCTTGTTCAAGGGTCTGGCATTGCGTCCGAAGATGGGACGAATATCTCTTCTCTCTTGTAACATAACCTTAGCGAATTCTGGCAAGACAAATGCCGAGGCGTGCAACGCTTTGTTGTAATATCTAGTATCCTTTATTTCACGAATCGGAGTCCTCAGATCACGTCCAGGTGCCTTGGCGCAGACAATGAAGCCGATTTGGCCAGAAGGATATGTTGGGATAGTTGTATATGCATACTTGGAAACAGCAAAAATTTCACGGGTTATATTTCTCAGCTCTTGAATGAGGCCGAGATGCAGCCACTGGCATTCCCCTTGGGTAGCAATGTGTCCGCCAGAAGTCAACGCGCCGTGAAGCAGCTGAAAGTACGGCTTCTTGAAAAGCGCAGCAGCGGGTCCGACAGGGTCAGAGGAATCGGTAATGATGACGTCATATGTATCCTCTTGGCTGGCAAGGAATTCAAAGCCGTCGCCGATGTGAACTGTAACCTTGGGAGAGGTGAGTAGGGCGGCCATGTGGGGAAGGTAAGCTTTAGAGACGCGAACCACAGCCTGACAGATTTAATATCATCAGATGACAATCGCATACGGGTCTTTGAAAATATACCTCGTCGATGTCGCAGAGAACAACCTGCTCAACAGTATCATGCTTGAGGACCTCTCGAACAACGCCTCCATCTCCTCCTCCAACTACTAAGACTTTTTTGGGGTTTGGGTGACTCGCAAGGGGAAGATGAGCGATCATCTCTTGATATCTACATACATCAATTCGTGAAAAAAAATTAGAATTTTTCCATCTACTATCTCTAGGAAAGGAGCTTACGCAAACTCGTCACGTTCGGTACATTTAATTACACCGTCGAGGACAAGAACGTTTCCATATGTCTCCGACTCGAAGACAAGGACATCTTGAAAGAGTGACTTCTCGGTGTGAATGATTTTGTTGACTTTGAGCGTCATAGCCTGTCCTGGCCATTGAGACGACACTTCACGGAACCAACTGTCTACTTCGAAGTCAGAGAAGCAGTTAGGTACATTGTCGCAATCCACCCACCTCGGATTGAAGGATGAGAAAGAGGAGCCATGGGCGTAGTGTGAGCAGTCGAATGAGTCACAACTGCTGAATTACGCAGTCTAAGAATAGCCGTGCTTTTTCACATCCCTTGGAGAAGAATCTTTCGGTATCGGTAGCGCTCGTCATGTAAAACGAACTGACAATTTGTCTAAGTTATATAGCCTTACATTCGCGGTTGAGAAAAAAAATGTGGTAGTAGAATGAAGTTTTTTTTTTTTTACCAGTAAGCTGTGAATGCAATGGGCTGATGTGTGTTGGAAAGGAGCATCGCTACATCGAGCGAACTCCGGGCCTGAAACAGGCTTCCAGAGTCAAACATGTATGTGGTTAACTACCCATATGTATGAAAGGAACCCATGCAAAGAAGGATTTCTTAGGACCCTCTGTTCGAAGATGTTTAACCGCCAGAGCTAGAGCATATGCTGCTCGAGTAGAATCAAGAAGGACATGCTGTTCTTCCGGCTCTTCTTGGAGCAATCGCCGGTAGACCTGCTCCGCAACGGTGGGCGCGTCGTCATCTGATATCGACCACATAGTCCCAATAACGCTCCGATATCCAGCCGAAAGCAATCCGGCAGCAAGGTGGATAGATTGTTCGGCAAGAAGATCATCGCCAGTCGCCGTTTGACAAGCCGAGAGATAAGCCAATTCACCGTGAGCGACGTTGAGCTTTGCTATGTTGGAGAGTGATAATTGAGTATCTCTAGAAAGCAGAAGAGCAGTGTCGATGGGATTAAAAGTTCCTTGGACTCCATGACATGCAAAATGCACATAACTCGATGTTTGTATGCCCGCAATAACGTTTTCTAAAGTTGCCTCTGCGTCGACCAATGACAAAATTGGAAAGAGGTTTGTGGATTTCTTTATGCCATCAATTTCTTCCATTACTCGAGGGAGTTCGGACTCGATAGGTAAAGCGATGGCGAGAATCTGATTTTGGATAGCTTTCCGCAAGCGCATGTTATTGAGGAGGGAAGAAATTGAAGGAATATATGAAGAGGTGACAAAATCAGAGAGTTTCGATCCAAACAAATCACGCGTCCTGTAGAGTCCTGCTGCATGCAGCGGAAGGGATGCTAATGGGCCTGTTAGACACCACCATACACGGGGAATATCCTCCGTTGATGGTAGCTGGACCAACGATTCGTTAGAATCCACGTATGTAACCATTGAAGGCGAAGCGGACACATACCTTGATACCAATCCCATCCAACACAGGCTTTGCGACACAAGTCCACAGTTTCGACAGAATATCTTCGAAGACGATTTCTGGGTCTTGTATACGTTTCTTATTCAGAGATGATCGAGTCCCTCTTTCACCTGGGAGGAAGTTTCTTTTCCTCAGTATGGTCCGCAAATTTTCCAAAAGTCTGTTTGCATCTGCAGCGGAGAATTGTTCAAGTGGTATATGGCGGACCTCATTGGAACCGGGTACAAGAACAAGGGCATCGCATCTATACTGACTGATGTTGATGGTGATAATGGGTCCAGCTTGTGCGCAAGGAATGAAATCCGAGATTCTCTTTGGTCGTAAAAAGCTTTCGAAACCATCCAGCGCTCGTATTTCGTCAATAAGCTGGTTCCGTTCGTGGGCAAGATCATGATAGCGAATTCCACTACCCCGGGAAAGGATGCTGGCGTCATCTAGAGGAAGATCACCCACACCCTCCAATTGCTTTGAGAGCGCCTCAAACTTTGCAGCGAGATCGGGATGCGCACGAGAGAGACCCTCAACTGGTGAACGAAGTTCCTGCAGCTGGGACCAGACAATACACCGACCTGCTTCTAGCCATTCAATGGCAGTATTGTACTGTCCGACCTCGATGGCGGCTGCGACGGCATTCAGGGCTACGTGGCTTGCTTCCAGAAGTCGGCTGTGACGCACTGCGATAGAATGACCAAGCCATGCGAGCTGAGGGAGCAGGTCCATCGATAGTGTATATGCAAACATTGGGTCCCCACGTCGAAACTGCTTGAGCCAATAGGCCCACAACGAGGCTGCGCGGAATCTTAAGCGTATCGGAGCGGTAGTAGAGGATGCGCATGCGGATAAATATGTGAAGGAATCGTCGAGGTCTTGATCATTACCTAGGACATCGAAACGTACCGGGAGCCATCGTCCTAGGTCGAACAGTAGATTCGGCATTAATGGATGAACGTCGGGGGTCAACTTTGCCGCCTGCTGAAGGAATGTGATACATCCGTCGATGTCCTCTGGCTGGCTGAGGCGAACAAATCGCTGGCTAAGGGCACTGGCTCGCAGGTGCAATATTCGGGTCTTCTTGCGATGTCCCGCACTGTTCTCATCGTCGACGAGATCTTGGGCGCGATTGATCAGCTCAAGAGCCGCGTCTACATCCTCGACGTCATTCAGGATCCGAAAACGATGCAAAAGAGAATTTGCATGACCGCAGAGGGTATCTGCAGAGGTCGTACTTTCCGATTTGCTGTGCCAAATGTCGATCGCCTTGTTCACTGACTCCAAATCCCCCGTAATCTCCGTTCTGTGCGTAAGAATCACGGCGATATTTTCATCGATGACATTCAAAATTTCCGCGTCCTGTGTGTTCAAATCACGAGCAATATGAAAGGTCAGAGCAGCTTGATTAAAATCCAAGATATCTCCCAGGTATAGATAGCGATCCAACAGCGATGCTGCAAAGTTGATCAACAGGGAGTGGCGCGAATCATGGATTTCTGGACATATTCGGAGAGCATCCTGAAAGAGGTTGATAGCCTTGTTGAGATTGCGAAGATTTCCCAGTAAATGAAAGCGAGAACGTAGAGCACATCCCAGGCGATTGTAGTATTCAAAAGATGGAGACGGCTCATCTGACGTCAGCTGAATAGCATGTTCGAAAATATTGATGGCTTGCGAAAGGTCAGATTCTTCGCTTGTATGCTTGAAGCGCTGTAAAAGAAGATCGCCTGCCATGTTCAACCACATGGGCTTCCTTGGAAGCGAATCTGGAATACGTTTTATCGCTTCGACAAGCGTATCAGAAACCAGTTGTGGAAGGTTGCCACCTCCCAACCTCTTCAACCGTATCGAAAGGTAAGTCCCCAGATTATGCAAACGAGGCATAGGTGGGTCGGCGGCGAGTGCGTCCACTTCTGCCTTCAAGGCGAGAATTACAATGTCAACATCAGATATATCAGGGAATTGATCGAAGCGTTCCACAAGATGGTTGAACTGTTGGCTACGGTAGGACGTATATTCCGGATATGTGGATGTTGTAAGAAATGCTGCTTTATCCAACATTAAAGCACCAGCATCTATGTCTTCAAGGTTTTTACGTCGATGGAACCGAGAGAATAGCGCCCAAGCAAGGTCGTTGAGAGCCGTGAGTTTTCTGTGGTCAGATGTCGATCGAGGGTCATTGACGGCTCGCTGAAGGAAAGCGATGGCTTTATTCAAATCCTCGAAGTCGTTCAGATCGTCAAAACGCTGAAGATAAGCTGTGCCGTGGTCGATCGTGTAGGGTACATTAAGCTCATCAACTCCTTGGCGTATAAGCACCGCAGATTCGAAAATAAGAATTGCATCGCTGATGTTCTTGGGTGAATTTGTACCTTGGCTGCGCGATATAGCAGAAGCGAGCTGGTAGAGAGAAGAAGCCTTATCGGCGTTGTCGTCTGAAAGGAGAGAGATGATAGCCTTATATTGGTCGACAAAGTCGTCGAAATAACCTAGTTGGACGAGCTCGTCGTACTGTGATAGGAACGAATAGGCGAGTTTATTGAACAACAACGCGTTTGAAACGTCATTTTCGATGAATGGAAAAGCACTGCGTAGAATCGAGACAAATTCGGCCACGAAGTCTGTATCCACGGAGGTCGCTCTGAGCTTCCGACCCGGGAGAAATACTCGTCCAAAATTCAACAAATATGTAACCTTGTTAGGGTCGGTTGGTAGAGATAATGAAACGGTATCTTCCAACACTTCTCTGGTTCTGCGTTCATCTGCAGAATCAGCGAACACGTTTAACTGCTCCGAACGAAGCTGTAGGGAAGCGGCGAGATTATTAAGGATCGAGGGCTTTTCAGGATGAGAAGGATCATCCTTCATAATAAGGAGGGCACTTTCGAACGCTTCTATAGACTTCATTGTTAACTCGATATCGCCGAACTTCCGAGACCGCAAAAATAAGGCATGTCCGAGGAAGTTGAGTTTAACGGGCTTCTCCACATCGTCGTCTGGTATAAGCCGAAGACTTTCGGAACGGTGCAGGAGTGACATGGAAATATCAATAGGACGATTTGATAGGTTGAAGCGAACCATGAGTAACTCGGCAAGCGCTGTAAGTAGCGAAGCCTTGGATTTATCATCGGCGGCAAATCTGATGGCGTTTTCGAACATCGCAATTGAGTTGTCGAGATGGCTTGGGTCGTTTGACTGAGTGAAGAGGTGTTGGAAGATTTCGGCGAGAAACACAATATGCCGCGACTTTTGGGGCTCAAAGTCGGGGATTTGAGAGACCACTCCCCTAAGCTTAAATATCGCGGCCTGGAAAGCTTCGACGTTGCCAGCGTTCAGCATTATGAACCTCTGGATGCATAAACTAAAGCTGTGAAGCATCCAAGTCTTCTTCGGATGGTCCGAGGTTGCTAAAAAGATCGCATTTTCGAATAAATGAAGGGACTGTTTAAGGCCGACGAGATAGACAAGATACATCGGTTGGGCGGTCGCCTCTTCTTCGGCGATCTGCAGATAGAGGTCATACCGCACCAAGAGGACGTTCGCGAGGAGAGTAAGCGCTCGTGGTTTCTCAATGCCTTCGTCTGGAAGGGTCGAGACCGCGCCGTGAATGGCCTGGATGATGGCAGTGTCTGCATTGACGCAAGACACATCCGACTGAACAAGCTCAACCAGAAAAGATATCAGTGCGTCGGAGGACATATTCTTGACTAAAAAAACCATTCAGCAGGGACCACGGTGGATGACGTTGTTTCTTACCGATTTCGAGTATAGTGAGAGGCGAAGGCTTAGCTGAATAATTGGAGGTCGATAGGACCCCGCTAAATCCGATATCTCCAACATCAGCTGATTCATCGCTCGTCTGCAGCTGAATTTCGAAGCCTATACACAATGATCAGGAGCATTCTTGATTCAAGAATGCGCTATGCCGTACCTCGTTTTTTTACACCCGAGTTCTGTATTATGTAGGGAGCAGCGACGGTGATGCCGCCCCAAACAGATCTTTCTCCATCACCGTCGACTCGATAGAATTTGAATGAGAACGTGTCGCTTATAGTTGGGCTGTGGTAGAGAAATTGAAAAGACCGAAATGTGGACATGAGGTATGACTTACACAAGGAACTCGATATCGAAAGGCCACATTTTCCCCAAGGCCGACTGTTTCGTTGCCCCACTTGCGCCTACGAGTTTTCCGTCTACCACAACTTCCACCATGAATAGATCGTCATCGGTAAAGTTGATATTTGGTTCAAATCTGACATCTATTTCTCGTCATGACATTGTTGGGCGGATCGATGAACGTCTGCTGAATACCTTGAATAATCAGACTAAACAACGGAGACAATCAGTCCGAGAAGCTTAGAAAAGGTCCCACATACGTATCCATATTGCTTGTAGTGTTTAAGAGCAACTCTGCGATACACTGATTTGGCAGGATGGCAAGTTACACAGCCAGTCGGCGTTCGAGCGGTCATTTGAGCACTGCATAGACGCACCGCTCGTCACGGAGTCTGTCAAATTCTTTCTGGACTGCACCATTCGGCATCGTGTTCAGCTATACAATGCGACGCTTCACTGGTGGGGATTGTTATGCTTTGTTATAACTTCGCAGAAAACACGTAGAAGATGTCTGGCATAACGCTTCAAAAGTGGTTGGAATTCAAGTAGGCCCTCACCAGAACCGGAAGGCAACTCCGGGGAAGAAGGCGTCGGCATTCATTTCAAACACGACCAAACAAAAACTATCCAACGGTTTCGACATTTCTTGAACGCTCCTCTTGGTGCATTTCCTGAACCTCGCGAAACATTCAATTGTCTGGATATCGATCATTACAAACTGGAGTACGTTTGTAGAAGTGCTTCATCTTGCGCAACTTTTTGAGGTATGATGCAGATTGTGTTCTTGCAAAGCGTCTATCATCATTTGCGCAGCATGGCATCGGATAAGGGGGCTTCGCGGGTGCGTGCAGACCTGGATTGGACTCACGAGTAAGGTGCTTCGATCAAAGGATTCTGCAATGATTCGTTGGAAGGGCGTCAATTTAAAATGCATGGTAAGTCGTTGGAATACTTTCGTGCTAATTTTTGGCTAATTTATTTTGAATTTATCTCTATGTCGCAACAGGCGGCTGCAACTACGATGGTCCAAGGTATCTAACATCGACTATATTAACATCAATCCTTGTCTGGCTTCTGTCTCCGTATCTCATTGCGAAAGAGCTTACCAAGAAAAGCAGCATCTGACCTGGGAACAAATCTCAAAGCCAACAGCACCCTTGCATGGTGGCATTGGCCTCGCCTGCAAAGCTCTGGCTGCTTTACGGTTTAGCTGCCGATTTCTCTTCCTTAACTACCTCCGTCTATCTTCCCTAGTTCCGTCCATCAGCCACCGGGCTCTGAAGTGCCTCACGCTTCCTGCGTGTTCGGGATCTGATCACGAAGCCAACCACTTTCGACGAGCCTTACAGTCTTTATCGTATGTACGATGGCTGTAATATGCATTGCGGAAACGCAGTCAGCGTTTCAAAGCGTCTTCGTCCATTGTGGCCGATACCCTGGTCCGACATCCTTACTGGCTCAAAACTCTAGATTTTCAGCACACGTATTTTCATCATACTATCAGCGCTGCTGCAAGGACCGTCCATGGCCTTGATGCCACAGCTAGCAATATGGACTAAAAACACTACATGCTTCTTTGTAGGGTGTTGTGCTCATATGTATTCCTCGAGTCGAGCAAGGAGCCCGTTTTCTTCATACAAGGTGGGTCATCAACGATCGACCTAATTTTTTTTTCATGTCGGTACACGGGCTGAAGCCTTCCCTCATTGTTCACTGTCACACACACTGTTTGGAGAAATATGATGGACATCAATAGCGTTACCGCCGTCTGTCTCATGCCCTTGCTTTTGGGGATATATAACCATGTGGTCAGTTGGTCTTTCCGCTGTGGGTAAATCACATTGCCGGTCTCATCGTGGTGGTGCAGTAGAGGAACGACGTCTGCAAGTAGACGATGGGGTGGATCCACTGGATACAACGGAATGAGGTCTGTTTTCAGCGACTCTCGTGCAGCATATCTTACGTTCCTTTGCATGCCTCCTTTCCAGCCGCACGTTGCGACAAACGTCCGTACGTCCGCTTATATCGCCTTCATCTCCATCTTTTCCCGCTTTCACCAATACCATGTCGCAAACGATCGCTCAAGGCAGATAGCTATGGGTATGAGCTTGTCATTCTCATTTTTAGAACGAAGTTAACAATCCTCCGGGAATATTTGAATGCGGCATTCAATGCATAGTTGGGTTTAGTGCGCACATTTCGATCTAATAACCCTAGTTCTTTCTGAGCGTGGGCTCTTCTTTTGAGTCGCTCATTCGCACTTCGGGTCCTGCAAAATATAAATTTACCGATACCCTAGCACGCAGGATCGAAGGTCTGTCAAATAGAATTTTGAATCGTTGCGACCTACGGTTACTTTGATCACTAAAGGCTCCGTTATAGTTTGATGATGTCCAGATAAGCTTTGGCCCGAAAGTCCCTCTCGTTTCCTCCCACAAAGAGTCATCGATCCGATCAGGGCATTTTAGAGATACGGCCTTGCCTACGCCTCGAGTTCTTTGTAAGAAAGTTGGGTGACGGTCATTGTCCGCGTTGAGGCTAATAGGAGATCGTGAATGCTGAACGAATTTTTACTGTTCCAATAATATGACGCTTCCAAGGAGTGTGAATATGTCCAGACCAGGATTATATGTTCCGAAGTCTCTGCAGTCCTAGGCCGAGCGAGTCATATATACTCAAAGCCATGGAATCTTGTCATTGTTCTGTCACACTTTGCAGATAGCATCAGATAACGGTGTTACCACCAAACAAAGGCACGTATATGGTATATATTCACCTTTGAAGGTTCGGCATCGTCAGGACGCTCTTCTTTCCCTACTCTCAACATTTCCATCTAAAGAACAACATGGTCACCACCACAGAGGAGTTGATCTTCTCTGCAGTCAACTCATCGGCTGCCAAACTTAATGATTAGTGCGTAAACTTATCTATCTCGCATATTTGGAGCCACTCAGGCCGTTCTACAGCCGTCTAACAAAGGAAGATGTCGAAAACAAGACGAACAGATGGTATTGGCAACAGAAGACAAATATCGTGCTTCAACGCATGACGATTCAGAAAGTTACGAACGCTATCGGACGTGTATGGGCACCAGACGGGGAGCCAGGATCTGCGGCGTATGGAGCGAGCATGAATTTGCTGCAACAAACTGCCGATAATGTGTTAGCCAAAGAAATTGTACGTTTACCAAATCGACCGCCACATAAGCTTTCCATATTTATTCATCTCTTCCCTCAGACGAAACACAGGATCGCGGAGGAATCGGAACTTTCTGGAAGTTTGGATGCCGGTTTAGATCCCTGACCCACAGATCCACGTACGTGTCCTCTAGTAGGATCAGATATTCCAACGATGTATGCGATAAGATTGAACGATAGTCTATATAAAGCTTCTCTGGCTCGAAAACTTGCTCATGTAGGTACATAGAATAGTATACGTATCCGATAATCTCGAGTCCAACTTTCACTTCGTGCTGCGACTTGTTCAAGGGTAGTGACTGGGATTCGAGTGTGTAGCCTTTGACCGGTTGCTGAAATGCTAACAAGTTACTGTAAACCGATGAACTCGTTGAAGCGATCTCATTTTTCTGAAAACGCTGACTCGCTCGGAACCTTGAAAGTTGGCTTCGTTTTTGCTCGATTTCTTCTGTATTCGTGGTATGAGATCCCACCAGTACCCTTTCCCGAGATACAAATAGCTCCTTTACGTTTACCTTACGTCGGGATGGGAAGCTCTTCATGTCAAAAATAAACCAAAAGAGGGATTATTATCTCACAAGACCGAGAATATCAACGGAGCCTTCTACTCTCAAGTCCTCAATGGGCTCATTCAGCTTCAGGAGGAGACGAAGAATTATTCGCTGTTAATAACGTGCCCCCAAAGTATGCATTACTATTGGAGTAACTGCTTGAATGACACTGCAGGAACCGGCCTTCGAGGCCACGAGCATGAGCGTTCCAATGTCGCATAATGCATTCATGTTAGCTTGTCGGGATTGAACATATTGACTGCCCTCTCTTCTAAAATACGCCAGGGAGAACGGTTGAAACACTACATATCTCGCGGAAATAGACGTGCGAAGTCTTCTGGTATCAGCGCAGACATTCGAGCGCTCGAGCGTGTTGGAAAAAAGAGGGTTCAGGCTCTACTGCAGTCATGACGTCAGCGTGCGCTAAAATCGGATTAGCAAGGATAGTTGCTCTCGAAGATTGGCTAATGCCCTAGACCTTGACGGTCAAGATATAAGGTCCTGAAAAAAGAGACAAGGATCAGTTTTGAAGGCCCCGAACCGTTGAAAGGCCTTCAACTATGTTTCGAACGGCTGCTCAGTGAGTCCCGTGCGATAGATCATTGTAGCAGTGGATGTCGAATGAAGGACAAAATTTGGCGACACATACATTTGAAGAAAATCTAGATAAGCAGGGTATATAAAGCACTCAGAGCAAAAGAGCCTGACATGAATGTTTAAGAAATATAAAAAGCGCCAAAAAAAAAACCCCCCAAATGACAAATAAAATAGCACGGAACAAAATTGTACTTTATGATAGCGAGTAAATAATACCACGAAACTACTGATGATTAGGGATTATAGAATATTAAAAACTCATAAATAAAATGAACGAACTCCCAAGGATGGTTGA
Source organism: Pholiota conissans (assembly GCA_015484465.1). Taxonomy (NCBI): domain Eukaryota; kingdom Fungi; phylum Basidiomycota; class Agaricomycetes; order Agaricales; family Strophariaceae; genus Pholiota; species Pholiota conissans. The sequence goes on from MU155296.1 coordinate 32,164, forward strand.
AGTCCAATGCAGTAACTGGCCATTGGCTGATTCGGACCTCGCGTGAAAATAGCCACGAGAGCAGAAAAGGTACACAGGGGAAAATGGCGTCAGATATGACGTCATTCAAAATGGATTTTTGTAGAAAGTGGAGCACTTGTTGGGTATAAGGCGAGGTCGGGGGGGCCAAAGCGTAACAAGGCTACACTCAGGAAAGGGTATATAGCGCCGTTCGAATGGGTTGTTTCTCAGAATCTCGACTGATAGTCGGTTGGACTTCCACATCGCCAAGACCACGCCACCCGGGACACCAGCAAAAAATCTAAAGAAAGATGATGGATTTGTGATGGATTTAGGAAGTGAAGCGGCGGGCGACGGGCGGCCTGCGAGTGGCGACCTCCCACTCCTGCAGGGCGCGTATGAAACCGGAATTGGGTTTCACGCACGCGCGCTTGTGTCGCACGAGCGCGTAGGCGGCGTCGAACGTCATTCCATGCTTGCGAATAAGGTAGGCGATCACAATGGCGGGCGATCGGGAGACACCCTACGGAGAAACAGAAGTGTTAGCTTCGGTTTCAAAGGCTGGCTGCTGAAGGGTCCAAATGCAGGAGGGCATTCAAATGCAAACTTCCCGAGGCACCAGGGACTCGAAGAAAAATGACGATTATCTGGTACCCACCACCGACCCCGACAATCCGGTGCCCGGGTAAGGATGGGACTCAGGGTTGCTCGCCCTTGCTGTCACACATGAACCCCCTCACCGGCGCCAAAAGTTTGCACACCGACATAACGAAGGAATAGGAAGTACTAACCTGTTGGCAATGGACGAGAACGTTTCGGCCTGACCTGAGAGCCATGTCGATATGAGCACACACTCCCTCGAGGTATGGGCGGATGTCCACGGTGCGTTCATCCATGATTTCGATCTTGTAGCAGTTGAAGCCATCCTTCTCAGAGAGCGGGAGCCAGGGAACATCAAGGACCTGGACCAGGTGGCTTATGTGGTGCGAGCGCAGCATAGCGGGGTCCTGAACGGCGGAGAGAGAACCAAGCCAGAGCGCGCCTGTCTGTGAAGCGGAGGATGGTATAGATGTAGGAGCGAGGACCTGGTGCATCGGTGTGCACATGGCCTGCATAACCTCGGGGGGAAGATTGTCGAATCTGATCATTGTGCGAGGTAGGGGATTAGAGAATGTGGGAGAGGGGGGGCGCTGAGGTGAAAACTATGGGCTTGGATGTTTATACGTATGTTCCTGCTGTTTCAAAGAAAACCCCGGATTCGCGAGATCTGTTCTCTGGCCGCGAAAGGGGTGGGAGAAGGGAGGACCTGTCGAACAGTGGTGTGGAATGTCAGCAAACGTCGAAGCGGACATACAAAAATCGTCAACGTCGGAAATGTGCGTAAAGAAAGATGACAAGGATTGCGTGTCTGCGAGTAATGTCGTAGACGTTGTTCCGCACAGCGACTCCAACGCTGAACGAAGAGAGATCGGGCGAAACACGTGCAGTGTTTCGTCACTCACCTGAAATTTGTTCGCGCCGCGATCGCGATATGTGCGCGGGAGCGCTTATGTGGGGCCTGATTTGTTGACGCGTATGGAGATCGCGTAACGGGAAAAACAGTACAATCACAGTGAGCGCAAGCGTAAACGTGTAATGATGCAAGCAAGAGGCTAGTGATGTTGATGACCGAGGGCGGGCAGGCTTTGGAGTGAGTTCAAGTTGGGGTTTGAATCCTGCTGTCCAGAGGCGACCAGGTGGGTTTATATACTTTTGTCCTCACCTGAATGGAACAAATATCAGATCCACAAACAGAAGAATTCTGAAGGAACGAGTTTCAATATCAATCCCAGCTATACCGACGTCGATGGAATGAGTGCTCGGAAATCGTGATCTAGGAACGAAAACAATAACTTTTATGTCCGCCCATTCGAATCGACGTTCTTCTTGTACTGACATTTGATCATTAACATTATAATTACGCTTGTCCTGTCGAGCCAATCCATTCAATCGCTGGGGTCGAGGCCTTCGTCCGACCGCTATGTTTATCGTAGAAGCTGAGAGGTCGCCCGGGAAAGCCCAATTAGTAACGCCTGAGAAAGATAGCTTAGAATTCCTTGATGACTTCAGACTTGTCAAACTCCCATCCTGTGATCCAGGCATGCTCGTGATGTGCTCATACACCCATCCTATAGAGTATCGTAAGCTCCCGACTCCGAATCCGGATCAGCATTATTGGCAGCGTTGACGTGAAATTTTGACATGACAGGGCCGCGACGCATTAACGTGGCAGCTTGTTCCTCAATTCCTTTACGCATCGTATTTCGCCCTCAATCGAGCTCGGAATTGTTCCTTGCTGTCTAGGTTGTTTGATATCAATCGACACGCAAGGTCTAATGAGTTCGACCAAATCTTTTGGCGTCGGGCAAATTATTACTCCAACGTAAATCTATGTACTGCAGGAAGTTGTGTTTTAGAATCTCAGCTCCGAATGCGAGCTCCATCATGATTGCAAAGTTGCATGTTTGCCCGCTCCACCAAACCGAATTTCTGACTGATCATCATCTCACACATATCATTCGAATCCGGCCACAACCCGTTTAGGAGTCATGATCCTGAGCGCTGTGGACATTGACTAGACGCTAGACGTGGATTCGACGTACTTCAAAAGGACTGTGCAATCGGAATGACAAGACTCGGTATGATATGCACACTCATGCAAGACAAACCGTCAGTAGATGGATGTATCGGTATGCGGTGACCCATCTAGGAATAACGTCAAGGAGCGGGACGCATGATTATTGCGTGGGGCACGGAGGTTAGCGGATATGCTTTACCAAGGTGAAGTAGAGCACATTGAATATGGTCAACTTGTTCGTCAGGGGACGGGGATTAATTATCTTTACAAAAGAAGGCATGCTAGTGTATTGGGGTACGCTGTAAACAAAATCAGAACAAGGATTTGGAATCTTGAGCGAAACTACTGGAAAAGGAACAACAGCGTGCCTACGCTTTTCTGACAGAAAAATCTCGATTAGGCAACCCAATACGTTTTATGCCCGTGCGTATATATAATCGATGGCTTTACTAGTACTTGATCCTCATATGCAGTGGATAGATTTTGGATTATATCATCTCGTTGACTATACTTACATTACCAGGCGCCGCTTTTGAGATAGCGAGGGTTGAAATTGGTTGAGAAAACAAGATATGATGCAGCAAGTCAACTAAGCAGCAGTCAAAGCTAACATAAGGCGAAGTGCGGAATGCCACAGGGCGAGACTGTTGATGAACATACACACCGAATTTGATCCTCCTTGTACCTAGCTGATGCTCCACAATACATCATTAGCCTTCTCCCTTCGCACCGATGCCTGCTCAATTTTTAGAATTCACTCGAAGGGTGCTAATTAACTGTTAAGTTATCATCCCAGGTTCGCGTCGAAAGTGACAGTGATATTCATTGAGCGTGCCTTTTAGCAGACCTCCGATCTCTAGATTCTTTACTGCTAAGTACTGTCAGAGAAATTATGTTTGATTGGTAACTTTTGTTATCTCGTCAATGAGTACTCCGCTCTGGCATTCACATGTGCGAGGATTATCGGGCAAGCGTTGCCGAAGCTGACTAGTTGTTTAAATATAAATCGCTGAAGCTTGGAGTGGACAGATCATATTCAGCATAACAGTCCCGCGAATCCCTTATGGTGCTTTGTGCCGAGGTTGTACTAGCAGATAAACACAGCAATCGCATCCTTTTTTAAGAGTCCTTTGTCTCTACAATCTCTTAGTCTTAAAGCCTCCGCAGCGCGTCATCCCCTGCTGTCCGACTCTTTACGAAAGGGTAGCTCATTGGTCCCTACTGCGATAATCCCACACTACGCTCCTTGTGTCAATGCTCCGTGAATACTGTCACATTCTGTCTGACTTATTCTGATGTGAGAGCTTTTTATTTCCAACATCTGAGCATGAGAAATCGAACAGCTTTCTCATTATTGTATGCCTGCCGAACGACCAATCGCGTCTATACGTTTGCGTCTTCTCGTGGGACCGCGAGGTCGAAGGCGGTAGGGCCCACTTTATTACCCAATCGACCTAGAACATGTCAACGAAGCTGACTGGCAGGATTGTTCAGAAGACAAAGATGACTTAGCCCCGATTGGCTCTCAGTGAGATCGAAGGCTTCAAATCCTCTTGATCGGGATGAAAGAAAAAACGGGTAATTTTAGCGCTGGATTATATGCTACTTATTATATGCCATTATACGATATCGATGAGTCTGGACCGGATCCTCGAAGACGCTCAAAGTGGAAATCCAGTATATTAGGGCTAGAGTGGCCGTATAAAAAGCAGTACTTGTGCTCTAGACTGACTCAACTTACTGGATATCAAGAGTAGATGTTGATACATATAGGTTCTCCGTTCCGAATGATAATATTTATGGATTTTATAGATTAGACGTCAGCATCCGGGCCCGAAATATATCATTTCGCCCAGTGGCTTCTCTCTCCTTTCTGTAATCCTTTAAGATTGGGATGAAAACACATGGATCTGAACTTATAAAATTCTACTAATTGATACTAGCAAGTATCAGAAACTGACAAGGGGTATTCAAGTTATCAGATGTGTGAATAATGTTCCTTGGGCAGCTGAAGATCTCAAACAATCTATAACAAAAGGACCACAAACCTAGGCTACACAGTCTTTCAAGAACCTGCTTGGCCTTTGTACCAGCAAGATAATAACACTCGTCTCAGGCGGCGGCCATATCAAGGCCGATTCTCTACAATTTCTGTCCCAGAGTGGGATCACTACTTTGATATAATTATTTCATGCAAGAGGTTGGGGATTAACGAAACTCGGGAATGATGGTTCGGAGGCCATAATTAGGCGCCAGCACACTAACGGCGACGCCATCAATTGGTATTTATGATCGCTGATCAATCGATCACGATTCATGCATTATGGTCTGCTGCTTTATGTACATTCGGAAGTCGGAATTGATCCACTGTCATCGATGTCCACGTTGCCTAACTGTAGTATAAGGGCTTCGAGGCAAATCACAGTGCGGCCTCTTCCTTGAAGTCAAGGCCCATGGCATCCACCTTAGGCTGTCCATCTGTACAGTGGCTGGGAGAAATATCAAATCAAAGAAGATGAAGAAATCTACATGGACAAGAGTGTCAAGTACGGTGTTGCAGATAAAAAAAATGCACTTGATTTTCCCATGCGGAATGTAAGCCGAGGACGCTGCTTACCGTCATCGACAAAATTCTGCCTAACTTATCAGAGGATCCCAGGAATTCCGAACTTCAATTCATTTTTGACATGTCTCTTTCGATAGCTTGCATTTACATCACGCACAAACATTCTGGTCCCTCATTTGTGATAGATGAAATTTCTTTATTTATAACAGACATCAGCAAGTAGCTTTCAACAAAGACCACACCTTCATGCTCATTCGAGGCACAGACATTATGCAAGGCACATATATCTACTCCATATGTACACATAGGGTATACCTATAGATAAAGAGCTAATTTATACCATTTGATTTGCAGAAATGCCTGTATAAAATCATACCAATCCCTTTGCGTCCACAATTTCCCCCCAAACTATTGGGTCCCCCCTCCCTAAATCCAATGAAACTGAGGAGTGAAAATCCCCAAAGCCAGTCCGGGAGTGCTCCGTAACAACATCAGTCCGGGAATTAGAGTCATGATTTGGTACAACTCTAAGGGGACGCTCGGTGTTAACCAAGGAGTCACTATGTCGGCGATTGTATCATTATGGACGAGCAACACTTTTTGAACTTGTCCAAGAAAGGGAAGATTTTCGATGAGAAGAGAATAAGACCTCCCACCACGCCTCCGAGAAAATAACCATCTCCGAATCCTCACCACTGTCACCGGTACCACTCAAATACTGGTAATGACCACCCCTTGAGGTGACCACCTCTTTGCATTGGCCGAGAATCGGAACGAGGATGTCAACGATCCCGCTGAGCATTTCGTGATCGGGAAGAAGTCGCCTGCAAGATTGGATGTATATTGCCGCGGGATAGAAAGCACATTCGAGGATATGACCGCTTCCGTTTCTGAGAGAATTTTGCAGTACGTTTTCAATCAGGTGGAAAGTACGTGTCACTTGCTTTAACGTGTTAGGACGGACACTTTTTTTAGAAAATTCGTGGTCGATTTCTTTCCAGAAGTTCCATATAAAATCCCGAATGAATGGATGAGCATGAAAATTGTTTCTGAAATCGATGTCAGAGTCGCCGCTTGGACTCGGATGGTCAAAAGCTCTGAAGTATAAGTCAATGATGAGTGCCCATTGTGTCGTAAACGCTGAGTGAGACGAACAAGATGATCAGATTCGAAGAAATGGTTGGCAGAAAGCACTCACGTTGATCTATATCTTCAAATATTTTCATCACGTACAAGTCCTCAGCGGAGAAGAGTACTTCCGGCTGACCATCCTCTAAATTTTTCCCCATGAAGGTTAAGTGAGCGTGGCTATACAGGTATGCAAGTAACCTGAAGGATGTCTCCGCCAGATGACGTGACAGTTGAGGCGCAGAAATATCCGAATCATATAGTTTAGAATAGGCAAAGTTGAGCAATACGAATGCCGCTTCGTCACATATTACGTCGAGAGTCGCATTCTCCATGGCGTATGGAAATGGGCTCAGCGGTGTCAATTGGTCATATCCTAGAATTGTTGTAAGGTATGCATTCTGGGTCCGGGCGGCATTGATTTGCTCATCCCCACGTAGTTGGCTGATCGAAGATAAATCAAGAGCACATTGATAGGCAGTGAAGACTGGCGACTCGAAATCGGCGTTTAGATTGACTTCATCCTTCGTAAGTTCTTCGCAGAGCCCGCAAACGGCATCATAACTTGCACCATGTTCCTGATGGTCGAAACGATTCTGATAGAGCCAGCTATCGCGGCTGCAAGTGCTCTCGAAATAATTGTCACGAACGCACAGCCAAACCAAGTCGAAATCAAATGAGGACTTGACACTCCAAAAATTGTAGATATGGCGTGTCATATAGTTGAAGCCATCCCAGGATTCTGGGCCTTCCAGCTTGAATAATGTTTTGATATGCTGGTCGATTGCAGGAAATATGGCAGATGGCCAGTTAAACGCGCTACCAAAGGTTGTCGTGAGGAATTGAATGAGTGATTGGCAGAAAGATGACCGTATGAATCGGCCGGGTAAAAGGCATAGACGCACAATCGTCCAGTAAATTGTAGCGAATGTCATAGATGAAGCAAAGAATACAAACTTTGAGGAAACAATCAAGCGACGAAACGCCCGCGACTGTGGCGATTTATACGGACATTGGACAGGAATTTCGACATTTAGCTGCAAATTTGGATGATGTAACATGAATCCCTGGAGCGTAGGAAGCATGGTGGTGAAGAGAAGGAAAACTAATGTGATGCCGATAGCTATAGTGACAGGAATAGCCACCTTAACTTCGATATGCAATAGAAAATCGATGATTCCAACAAAGAATAATATCAATGCCGACTGCAGAATCAGGGGCAAGGCTGAAAAAATCTCTGGGACGCGCCATTTTTCAAGCGCTTCTGACCGCATGTGGACAGCAGCAAAGGTATTTTGAGCAGTGAATGAACCAGTATACGCTTGGTGCTCTCTCAGCCATTGGAGAGAGACGATTCCGATCAGGACTGTGGCGAGGCTGAGGATAAGACTGACGAATAGAAAGATATTGACGCGGACAATGGAAGACGACGGGGAGAAAGAAGGTTGAAGAAACGGCCCCGACCCGAAGCTACCATTAGGAGGATTCTCAAGGTCAAAGACAATTCTTGACAGGAGTAATATGGTCGTATTGCTCTGGTCTTCTTGAAGACCTTTGTAAGTTTCAATGATGAATGCGGTCACCACCGCTGAGAATAGTCCAGCCTAAAAACATGACATATTGCGCCTGTTTCGTCATTAAAATGAGCAGCAGACGTACAAAAATCAACAAGTTTTGGACCTCGTCCTTCCATGCATCGCATCGTGCTTTGTCCTTTTCCAATATCGGCGTCAACAAAGTTTGCCAAGGATCACCATTGGGAGCAGGCAGAGGAAATTGGTACGGTTGCCCGCACTGCCAAAGTTTGGGAATCTTTTGGAATTTTTAACTGACAACAAGAGGTATAAGAACTTTTACATACCTCGTCACCATTACATGAGAGCCCCTCGTCCGTGCTTGTTGTCGTCACCGTGTCGTTCAACTGCAAGCCATCTGAAATTTAGATCCGCGTCTACAGCACGCATAAAGGACATCAGAAAAGCGCTCGTGCTCACCTTTTCTGTAGGAGGCCCCGTGGTCGCAGACACCATTGATTTCGTTTGGTTGCGATCCGGTTGAAAGGACGTTGATTGTCACGCGTCACCAACATTCAAACGTTCAAATTTGGCCGATGCGGCAATCACCAGCGAACTCTGGGAGAAAAGTTACAGGCTACAGAGGCAATCAATTGACATAATGAACATTGCTTATATTGACTGGAAGCTATATAACTTTGACACCTCCTTCAATGGGTGCTCGATAAACCTTCATCGCGCATAATTTGCTCGAACATTTGTGCCGCGGCTTGTCCATACGCCAATTTTCCATACTTTCAAGGGAAATAATTAATTGAAGATGAATATACCCTGATCCTCGCGGTTAAGTGCTCACCTTATATGCGGGAACCTCGTGTCCTGACCCATATATTCGGACGTAAGAGAATTTACCTGAATTTTTATAGATACCGGCAGCCTGTCCAGCGACTACGAACGAGCGGAACTTCTGCTGCTTGAATAGCGGTGACCAGATAGTTTTAAGATCGTTGACCTTTATAATGACGCCAGTAAGATCGATTATCAAATCTTTCTAAACGAAAGCATGCTTACCATTGCTTCAACACCATTAAAGTTCAATATGTAGTCCTTTTCTCGAAAATTTATAACGAACTTGGAAATAATTGTACAAAAAAATGCATACCGCATCTCCGTCGTAGATAATTGTCCTGACCTAAGAAAGTTTTAGCATGGCTAGGGAAATGTCGTAGATTGTAAACCCACTCCAGAATTGATGACAAATTCAAGGTTGGGGGCCGAGTTTCGCATCCAGTCACCTATGCACATAGATCTTGGGTTTCGTCACCCCATCATAGATTCGAATTAAAGCACTGGCTTACCGGTTTTTGAGAAGTTTCGATAAACGGAATTACTCGATTGAGTCCAAGCGACTTCTCCACCTATCTGAGGAGCAACTGTATTGAGATATGTGGCGATTTCTGGAGGGTACGGATCGGGATTCTGGGCAAGGACGTAATAAACCTGGTATACGCAGTCAGCAGGATGGTCAATACCTCTTAGATATAGTATTTAATTACATCATAGTCTCCAGCAAGCGGAGAAAGAATCCTGTTGTTGCAGAAGCTCTGGGCAGAGGAGCAGATGGCGTCGGTTCCATTTGCGGAATTACAGGCAATGATCTACCCATAAAGTAGACTTGTGAACGACATACGGATAAATGTACAGGAGTTAGAGGGCCCTACCATGTCTCGGCATCCAGTAACAGGAGTCGTCCAGGAAACATTTGCAGCATCTATTACAGATTGATTAACGAGCGGATGGTATGGATTCACACCAGCATATGTGATGTAGCCTGGGTATTGGATCAGTGGATTCTGACGATAAGAGTCAATGACGTTTAAGAGCTTTGAAGCATGATAAATATACCGTTAATCCGTCGCCGATTCCAAGGACCTGTAAATTCAGTTTCTTTCCCTTGACCTTTCGCTCAGAGATGGCGAGATTCTGCGTAAGGAAGTATCTACATAATTTATCATTTGTTAAACTCGAGCTTGCACATAATCAAATTTCACTCACGCCGCAAAGGTAGGTCCGTAATGTCCACCGTACGATTCGGTCCAGAGTCCCAGCTTGTTAGATGCCAAATGCGAAAATCTGGAGTCCGAAAGGAATATTTGAAGGAACGTCCAGACATCGGCTGCCGCTGCCTCCGATGTTCCAACTTTGAGGTCGCCATGAGAGAAGCCTACGCCAACGGGCTGGTCAATATAAAGAACGTTGGCCTCATTATTCCATGAGAATGGGTTTCGGGTCACGGAAAGACTGTCGTTTGTTATACGGCAAGGTCCATGCTCTTGAAGAAGGCCAATCATACTTGAACTTCCTGGCTATAAACAGAAAATTAATCGAAGCTAAAGAACTATTAGATCAACTTATCCTTACTCCGCCATTAAACCATAACACGAGTGGAGCATTCTTCGCATTCTTGCGAGCAGAGAAGAACCAGAACCTTTGAGAGTGTGTAAGGCACGTTTTGCACTAGCGACAAAGTTGGGAAGACTGACCAAATACTCTCTGTGGCGGTCAGATCTCCGTATCCAGAAGCCTGGAAGACTCCGGGAGTTGTTTCTGCATAAGTGCAGTTAATTAACTACAGAAGACTATGAGAACGAACACGTTATTAAGACATACCACATATCCCAGAATTTTCAACGACGCGCAGCCTCCCCGGAGTCGTCACATTCACATTCACGTTCTGAGATGCTTCTACCAACTCGGAGGAGACCAAAACAGCGCTGGGTACTCCCCCAATGACTCCATCGACAACCGGAATTTGGCCACTGGCAAGTACGCCAGTTAGCTGGAGTACTGACAAGAATGCGATGGAAGGAAGACGCATTGCACAATTTCGCTCGGGGTGATTGACGAATTTCTCATTTTCCGGGGATTTTATATGTGCGCATCTATTTTTAGTTGATCCTTCTGAATCTAACTCATACATAACGGTCCGATTATCACGATACTTAGGCTTCTTCACCATAGATGTTGCGTTAAAGAAGGTCGGTTACATGTGGAAAGATAAAGTTATGATAATATGATAGTGATGTCCAAAATATCGACTCTGTCTCTCAAGGCATCCATACAAATGGAATAGTGTAGGGCATACAGAATGTATGCCCAAGGATAAGACTCGTAAAGTATGGTGGGACCCAGGACCAGGCTCTCATTGATATTTATAAAGTTTTAGTTGCATAGAATGGGATGGATTTTTGTTCTCGACTACGGGAATAGAGAGATGAAGGAATGTATCTCATGACCATCGTAAGGTCATGTCTCGTTTGGAGCGCTTTTCGCGTAATAGCTCTGAGAGGTGGCGCCCATCTCGCGCCGCGAAGACCGATTTTTTATTTCATAGCGGTCCGAAATAACTTCATAATTATAGAGCTGCATACCGCGCTGTTGAAATCGGATTGATATCTGATTCCAACATTCAGTGCCACTTTCAAGGCTTCTGGTGTTCAGATATGAATATTTGCACAGGCAAGTGGTATGCAAATCCACCCCCCCCCTTCCCCCAATTCTATGATAAGTATCAAACAGTAGCTAATTTCATCTGTACGTTCACGTCTGTGGTTGGGTCAAGAGCTCTGATAAAGATCATTATGTAGACGAAAGGGATTCTTCAGCCATAATCTGGTCGAACATCTGGAGTGCTGCCTGTCCGTATTCCAGCGATCCGAACTTTTATGAGATAAAAATCTCTTCAATCAGCAAAACCTCGACCATGGTCGAACAAGCTCACCTTATAAGCGGGTACCTCGTGCCCCGCGCCGTAAATTCGGACATACGAAAACGGTCCGGCGTTCTTGAACTGACCGGCGCTCTGCCCTTTGACTGTATAAGGCTTGAAGGCCTGTCGATGGAATTCCGGAGTGAACTTGGTTTGCAGAGTATCAACCTATCAAGACAGTTCAAACAAGATCATGCGCTACAAAATGAGGAGGACATACCAATGCCTCCACTCCTTTATAGTTCAGGATATAATCCTACAGCGCATGATTGAGTAAGAAGTTCATCACAAATGAGGGGACTGGAACGCACCGCGTCTCCATCATAAATGATGGTACGAACCTGAAAATTTCGATATAAATCCAGAAATGCAGTTAGAGTCGCAACAAACGAGAACTCACTCCTGCATTGATCACGTTCTCGAGAAGAGGGCGAGAGTTTCTCATCCAATCACCTTGGAACATACATCAATGAGAAACCCCGTCGTTGTTGTGCTCAACTCACCGGTGGCGGCGAAGTTATTCGAAACACCTCCACTCATCTCCCCCCATTTCACTTCCGCTCCGATCTTCGACATTAAAGATGTATTGTTGAGGTAGGGTTGGAGATCTGCGGGGTATGGGTCCGGGCTCTTCATAGGAACGAAATAGATCTATATCATTTTTTATGAATAACCACACCCATAGAGAATTAAGAACATATTACATTGTAAGGGCCGCTAAGTGGCCACAAGATGTTATCGTTGCAGAAGTTCTCTGCCTTTGCGCAAACCGAGTTCGATCCCGCGTTGTAGCAAGACATGATCTTCAATAGTTTTAGTGAAAGTGAATATCTATTGTTTTGCGCGAAGACGTACTTGGTCTCTACATCCTCCAGATGATACCCATGAATTGTTTGCTTTGTCGATCGTCGAAGTAGGAACGAGTGGGTGATATGGGTTGTCACCGGCGTACGCCATCAGTTCCGGATATTGGGTCAGCGGGTCCTAAACGGGTCAAGAAGGGTTAACGCAGAAACGCGAGCGTACATAGTGATAATCACGGTCAATCCGTTTCCAATTCCCAGGGCCTTTAAATTGAGAACAATGCCGTTCAGTTTGCCTGACGCTATCGCAGCATTCTGGGAGAGAAAGTATCTACGCTTCTTTTTTTAGAAAAATAATGACAATGGGGAAGACCTGCAACGTACGCTGCGAAAGTAGGGGCGTAGTGTCCTCCATACGATTCAGACCAGATTCCGAGGTTGTTCTTGGCCAATTTCGCGAACCTTGAATCCGAAAGGAAGATCTGCATGAATTTCCAGATGTCAACCGCTGCCTCCTGCGATGTTCCAACTTTGAGGTCTCCGTAAGAGAATCCAACGCCGACCGGCTGGTCGATGTAGAGGACGTTGGCGTTGTTGTTCCAAGAATAAGGATTCAAGGTCACAGAAGAACTGTCGTTAGTAATGCGACAAGGGCCATTTTCTTGGAGGAGCCCTATCATGCTTGAGCTACCGGGCTATGGCCGCATTCTCGTTTAGTGAAGCACACATATAAAAAATAGGAACGGAAGTGCACGTACCCCTCCGTTAAACCAAAGAGCTAGAGGCGCGGTGTCGGGATTTTTGCGAGCAGCGAAGAACCAGAACCTGCAGAGAAATCGCATTGAAAACACACATAACTGCCATACGAACATTACTCACCATATACTTTCTGTGGACGTAAGATCACCATATCCTGAGGCCTGGAAGACGCCAGGAGTCGTCTCTAAAAACGTCATGGTCGGAAAGATACCAAAAGTGAGCTACGAGAGTAAACGCACCACAAACGCCCGAGTTCTCCTTCACACGCAGTTTTCCTGGTGTGGTAGCTCTAGTGGTCAATACGCCCGCGTCAGCCACCTTGAGTGTCTCCGAGTCGGTTGTTGGAACGCTTCCATAAACACCATTCACAACGGGGATTTGACCACCTATGACGCCTTGCGAAGGAATGACCCCAAGAGCAGCGAGGATTAGGGGGAAAATAGCTTTCATGGTTGATCCAACGAGTACGCGTCAAGGAAATAACTCTGTCAAGGAACTCCTTTGCGGTCCAATTATATCGTCGACAGAGAATAGGTCAGCCACCTGTACCTAAATTCAGCCATCGGTACGAGGATATGTCAGTCGAAGACAGAATCTACAAAGCAGCCAGAAATGAATCTAAAATACTTGTGCGAATTAAGGAGTAAAATGCGGCGACATTCGAAGGTTTGAAGGGCGAACGGCACATACATGGTCACTGTAATAGTATGCATCACATTGAGTTGCAGACGCATCTGCAGAGAATAATGATTCCAGATTCATGCAGCTCATAACCCTGATAAACGTCGATATCGCCCCATACGTTGTCGCTCTGATAGATAGTTATTTTCAAAACAGGGATACGAAGCATCATTCGTGAAATGAAGACTGACTTTTCTCTCTTTAACAAGAAGAGGCAATGAGACAGGTGGATTTAGACCAGAGAAATTGTCCACTGATGTGGAACTTTGAGCGCTTTGAGTGTTGACGAAAAAAGTTGGAGACTTGTTGGAGACATGCTAAGGCTTCGAGGACCGCAGGGTTGTTTGGCAAAACATTCCAATATAAACAACATGAACACGATTTTCTTCATCCTACGGAGTTCCCCTTTCCTCCTTTTACACAACGACCATGCCACATAAAAAGGCTAAACGCACCGTACGGGAGAAGCTTCGTACAGAGAAGTATGTCTGGAGACTATTCTCTTCAAAAAGGTCGTAATCTCATATTCCAGAGGTACAGATTTAGCGCCAGGAAAGGACTCCTTACAAAACGAAGCAATTCCCAAATCTGCTGCTCGAGTCTTTAATTCGCAGGCCATTCGAGATGATTTCAAGCTGAAGAAACGGAAAATGGAGGAGGAGGGTGTTGGCCGGGCGGGAAAAAAGCAGAAGACAGACAAGAAGGTCACGCTCACAATTCAGCCTGGGGAGTCCATCCAACACTTCAATAGGTGCGCATGAGTCTCGAGTCTACAAAAGCAGATCTGACCTACTTATTATTCAGGCGAGTGGAGGACGATCTACGGCCCCTAGTCAAATCCGCCGCTCAAAGTTCACGAGCATTTGCTCGAGGTGTTGCGAAGGCCGAGCATGAAGCACGAATAACGGCCAAGAAAACAAAATTGAAGCCAAAAGATGCAGAACAAGAAGAACTCAAGCCGAGGTCTCACGACGACTCTCCCCTTCCTACTCCATCGGATAAATTCAAGGATCGTCGGAAAGAATTCGAAGTGGCCTCTTCATCTACACCGAAACGACTGAACGATATCGCGCAAGCTCCACCAGAATTCAAAAAACTCCCTCGAGGCGCCTCTACGTTACCAGGCATTGGTAAAAGAGATGGTGTGCTGTCGATGTCGCAGAAAGTTATGATGGAACAAGAGAGGGAGAAGGCTATTCTACGCTATCGGGAGCTGAAGGCGAAGCGGAGACAGACTGGAGATGTTGGAGAACGGTTGGAAAGCGGAGGGGAGGAGTAGTCGTCGGCGATGGGGTATGCCTCTGCTTTATGCTTCTTCTGCTTGGAAAGACTAATAGATTTTAAGCGTTCATATATGGGTGGTCTCAATAAATTCCTACAATGCCTTTCCGCAACGACTTGCAGCTACAAATACGCAATCGATCTTGTGGTCCTCACAAGGATGCATGGGCCAGAATATCTGGCGCGGGTGCACCGGTGAATCGTGACCAGGAAAGCCCAACATCGTGCGTGAAAGAGGGGGAGCCGAAACGCCAACGAACATTCTGCACCCGGAGCGATATTCCTCATTCTATCTATCCTTCGTCCTTGGATGGCGCTTCACCATCGTAAGCTCTGTAATTCGCGGTCGTTGAATAATATGATAGTAGCCCCTTCCTGATTCGTGTGTGCGGTTTTTTTGCAAAGTTCCAACGATCAACCTTCTCGTCCCTCTACTTCGTAGACGACATTACACTTATACGCCGAAGCCCGAAGGGATTTTTGGATAACGGCATATGTCATCACCTGGGGAACTGGGCAAGGAAGCGCAGAAAACGGAACACATTGTTTTGACATGATACGAGAATGGCATCGACAGAGCATCAGCCAGATAAATCGTTCGCGAAGTTGGGTTATCAGAGGATCAAATAAACAAAACATATCATGGCATGGTATCACTTCTCTCCGTATCCAAAATACATGACCTGATTTCAAAAAAAGGCGAATTGGCACAAAGTGGGCTCATTCGCCGCCTGCGTCTCTCGCACGCTATATATGTATAGCTCACCGTTGTTTTTGTGAAAATCAACATTAACGAAAGCCTCCGCTAGAAAGCCACCTTACGCTGCATATGACATCTACTGGGTTTCAACGCGACGATGGCCGCGTCGAAAGTCGCGTCGAGAATTACACTAAGTTCTGGAAGAAGGATCTGTCCAACGAGCAAGACAAGGACAGCGCCAATCGCCTCGACAGTTATACTGAGGTCGTCAATGGTAAGCGGACATGCATTTGTGACCCTTAGGTCCACCAGAACATGCCGATCGCCGGTCGTGCTCACAATTTTTGCCTAGGCTACTACGATGGTGCAACTGAACTCTACGAGTACGGCTGGTCGCATTCTTTCCACTTTTCGCGCTTTTACAAGGGCGAGGCCTTCCTTGCCTCGCTTGCCCGCCACGAGCACTACCTTGCCGCGCAAATGGTCCTCAAGCCTGGCATGCGCGTCCTCGACGTCGGGTGTGGTGTCGGCGGTCCAGCACGCGAAATCGCTGAGTTCACAGAGGCTCAAATTATCGGCCTGAACAACAACGAATTCCAGGTCCAGCGTGCGAGGAAGTACGCGAAGAGGGCGGGGTTGGAAGGTCAGGTCACTTTTGTGCAGGGTGATTTCATGAAGCTTGTGGAACAATTTGGCGAAGGTTACTTCGACGCTGGTACGTTTTCTTTTAGTCACTCATACTAGTCATAGGTTGATGATGATGACCGACCAATATTTCTCAGTCTACGCTATCGAGGCTACCGTCCATGCACCTTCGTGGGAGGGCGTTTACGGTGAAATCTTCAAGGTGTTGAAACCCGGGGGCGTGGTAAGTACTTTGCATGCCTCAATGTCAACGAAATACTAATCTGGGTGCAGTTTGGTGTCTACGAATGGTGCATGACTGATAATTGGGATCCCTCGATACCTGAGCACAAGGAGATTGCCCACCAAATCGAGCT
Source organism: Pholiota conissans (assembly GCA_015484465.1). Taxonomy (NCBI): domain Eukaryota; kingdom Fungi; phylum Basidiomycota; class Agaricomycetes; order Agaricales; family Strophariaceae; genus Pholiota; species Pholiota conissans. The sequence continues at coordinate 48,983 of MU155296.1, forward strand.
GGGCAACGGCATCCCCGAGATGCGTCCTCTCAGGCTTGCGCGTGAGGCGTTAAAAACGGTCGGATTCCAGATCGAGCACGAGGAGGACCTTGCAGCGCGGCCGGACCCCATTCCCTGGTACTATCCCCTCGAAGGTGACATTCTCAAGGCGCAGACGTTCTGGGATTACTTCACTGTGTGGCGAATGAGCTGGAGCGGCAAGCTAGTAACCCATAACGTGATTCGTCTGATGGAGTGCGTCGGCCTTGTGCCAAAGGGCACATACGATGTGGGCGAGTCACTCAAAGTTGCTGCGGACGCGCTCGTTCTCAGCGGACAGAAAAAGGTGAATTTTGTGCAGGGTGTGTGTATGGTATGGCTGACGGGATTGGTTTATGCAGCTCTTCACGCCCATGTACCTTGTGGTGAGCCGTAAACCCAGCAGCTGAGCTTCTGGGCAGTGGTCGACGATACCAAGGTGCACAGAATTAGATCGTTCAATATATCGTTGATGTGAAAACTTATATTGTATGGTGGCGTGCGATTGTTCGAGGGGATACAAGCAGTGCAGGCAGTGAGATTGTGGTGGTCTCCGACAACAACCGATGATATAGAAACGTGTATGTGTAGATACTGAGCTTATCTAATCCGGTCTCTACGCCTGTCCTCGTTTTTCAAGCTCAACCGTTCGTCGATCCCTAAATATTAACATCACCCCACACATCGGCCGAGAACCACCTCAAATATCTCGTCTGTTTCCGTCTAAAATTGAGCAGGGCCCATCTATGGCGTGTAATAAGCATATTCCAGGTGGTTTTACCATTTTTTACGTCATTCAGTTAGTTCGTCGAAGATCTTAAATTTTGGTGGCTGTGACTTGGGCGGGGATGGGCGAAAGGTGGGTCCGGCCGATGTGCGGGTGGTGTTAGTAGACTTATACGCTCGGTGTTTGTTTACCTCATTTACCCTCATTGGGTGACTTGGAGCATTTTCACTGCGTCTACTTTTGACGCACAATACAACAAGGCACCGTCTTTCAGGCACTCTCCTCTCCCAAAGAGCGGACATTTGAAACACACATTTGACATTTGAGAGCTATGCGTTAAACTTGCGCACATGGTTCTCGTTGGTTGTGGAAATATAAATCATGTAAACATAGATATGCAGATAATTAATAACAAATTATTCTATCTATCGAAACGAATGGAAATAAAGAGTGAATAGCAAGAGAACCACTAAGAAGGGGGGCTGTAAATATCACCTTATTAGTACGTTTGGCGCAGGTACGAGGAAAAGATATGCGTACACAGGAGGAAGGGTAGGGGCCGGTCCAGCCACGGTGGCAAGCTTAGGGAAAGGAGAAGCATGGCACGCTTGCTGGACTTGAGCTTTCGAGAACGTGGCAGGATATTTAATGGGGCCTTTGAATGGAGCTGCCTGAGGGATGACCTGGGAATACAAAGATTAATACCCTCTGCTGGAACGTTCACTTGCACCTAGGACCTACGTCAGAGCAGTCGATGAGCTTCGCCTTGTTCTGTCCAAGGACCTGTAACTTTGCCATGGCAGCCTTGAACTGTGTCACCATGCGGTTCTGGTTGTCTGTCGAGAGGCAAGGTAAGCATCGCTCGTGTGGCAAAATTGATAAATTGATGGAACGCACTGATCATATCTTGCCAGAGGCATGCCGTGCGGGGATCTAGTGTAACAGAATTTAGCAAGTCATCCTGCAAGTTGGATGGAGAACATGCCTTGGGAGAGAGCAAAGTCGCTCTGAAGACGCATCTCCCCTTCGATCGGGGACAGTACCTCACCGGGATGGCTTTCATTCTTGCTATATAGTTTGAATTATCGCATGCAGTTCTTCAAGCCCGTGTACGGCAGAAAACATACCCAGGGAATAGAGTACCTTTCAGAAGGACTTCAAGGAACACTTGCGAATCGCTGAGGTAGTTTTAGAAACGTGTCGAACATGCGAACTGAATAGCAACATACAAAGTTCCGACCGTTCTGGCGCCATATGTCAGACAACGTGGATTCGACCTGGAGAGGAAATTACTCACGAATCGAAAGGGGTTCCGGGAATAGACTTTGACAACTGTCAGCCATCACTTAGCAGAATTACATTGAAAAATACCGACCGGGTCAACTTCGTCCTGATAAAAATATGAATAACAATGTCTCTGTGAGTGACATGGAACTCACCGCGGCAGCAATTGTGTGGGAGGACAAAAGTGCAATGACTTCGTTAGGGTTGAAACCTGCATCGGCAAACCTGGTCAAGATCGCAGTCACAGAGTCTAATCAATAAGACTCAGTCAACATCATTGAATATAGGCAATGCGGATAGTTACCAGTTGGTTCCGGAACTGTGAGGTCAGGAGCGGCGGCGCGCGGAGGAGGGCGGCCGAGGAAGAACTCTAAGCTGGGTGCGCCAGGACAGTTGGTTATACCTACTGCGGCGGCAAGATGAACACTTTTTACGGAACCTCAGAGGTTATTTTGATATAAAGAACAAGTACAAGTACTTACAAGTCACCGGCACTCAGCGTACCAACTTCTTGGAATACGGGCCATTGGGCGTCGATAATATCATCAATTCTGTGGCAGAAGATAAGCGATTGAAACTGCCGCATATTTAATGAATGGTAGTTACCCTGAGTTCGCGTCTTTGAAATGGACATGAACTTAAAACAGGTTTGTCTTCAAAATTAATCAATGAGGACTCACGGAAAGCGGTCTCCGTCTTGTTGAAGGCAAGGATAGACCCATCAGCCCCTCCTCCCCTATGAGTAATGAGTACGCGTTTATGATGATGTATATACACACATACTTTCCGCCTGCGATATAATATATCAGAATAAGTTTGACGACGTGAACGCATTGAATACTAACCGTGAATAGAGAACCCAATGGCATCGTGGAATGACAAGCGCAGGGCAGAATGAGCCTGGAAATGAGAAGAAACGTAAGCCATCAAGTCAGCTCACGAAGCTGTCAAACTTACTTCTTCGCCGCACTCAGCATTGTCAAAGAGCTTGGTCTGCAGCGTTTCAATGATCGGGAACAACGCTAGAATAATGGATGAGAAATGAATCGACAATGAGAGATCATGAAACCACCTACCACAGCAGGCCTTGTTGGCAGTGGTCTGGCCGGTGGGGCACTTCACGCCATGCGTGGCTACGGCTGCAGAGACGAGTTGAGAGGTGGCGAGAGCAGCACCAACGGTAACGAGGAGTCTAGTGAAAGTCATCGTGCAGTGCTACTAGCTAAAGACTAGAGAAGAGAAAATGAGTTCAGCTGATGATTTTGCGGAAAAACAGCACCCTCTTTATACCTTTTGCTTTGCCCATGAGAACGAGAAATAAATGAATTTTTTGAAAACATTAAATGTCGAGTATGTCGACCGTCGAGGGATGGCTATTTTTGACTTGACACACTGGATATGTCAGGTCCTTGATCGAAAGCCGTGTGACTCCCTTGCGTCGAGGAAGGAGATACATACTTATAGACTCACGTACGGATCAATTATCAATTTTCGTGCTTCCAATGCAGGTCAGTGCAAAAGCCGCGTCATCGACGGCGATTGTCCAAGTAAGTATCTATTGGGAATTGGAATGACTTCAATCTAGAGTCAACTTGCAATTAGCGTACAAGTGATACGGGCCAAAAGACCCGCTATACATGACATTACCTTCGTGTTTCGGTATGCTTGATGGAATGAACGGTCCGAAAGTCACCCTCCCGTACCGACGCTGTTTCCTGGCGATAGATTAGTACCATTAACTATAAGTGGATGTGGCGAACAAGTTACGCAATGTTAATCGATCCTTTGAGCGTCTGTATGACTTCGCCTACACACGGTTGCCCCGGAACCCGACAAGCGGAAGCGCTCATATCGATCATATCGGAAAGAGAATTGTTCTGTTATCGCCAACATCATAGAACCGTTCTCTAAGAATACAAATACGAGGGTACCTTGATTGCGAGACCAGAATGGCTATTGACTTGGGGTTCACGGCTCTGCAGCATAACGGTATTTTTGGTGGACTCGTAATCTGGTGGGACAACTTTGGGAGAGCGAGTTAAGATAGATGAACGGATTAGACATAAGCAGCTGTTCCGCAGACACACCTTCGAGGATATACATCGCTCGACCGATCGCTCGACGCTCGGCGAGCGGAGTGATGACGGGCGCAGCTCAGCTCAGTCAGTGTCAACTTGCTTGGGTGACCCTTCATGTCATGGCAGACCTCTACAGCACCGCATCACCCGAAAAATGATGGCGTCGTTTCTCGCGACAGTACTTATAGTGATTGAACTACAACACCATGCCAGGTCCTTGCCATATCAACCTAAATAATGACTGTCACATTAGCTCTAAAAATTCCCGAGGACGTCAACCCTATCACATACCAAACACTCGTTACACAGGGCGCCGAAACATTACGACATTATCTTTGTCTCGCGCTGTGTAAGAAGTAAGGAAAACCATTCATTCAAGCAAGCCGGTGTTGTGTAGCCAGCCGTGAGAGGGGCAACAAATGTCGATGGTTATCATATAAGACCAATCCTCTCAGATCCGAAATGGGGCGAGGAGTTTCGTTGCCTGGGTCGTATCCTGGGGTTCAATCACAGCATTCGTTAAGCTTTAAGACAGACTATACGAGCTCTGCCAACCACACCAGTATTTACTTGGTTGAGAAAGACTCGATCGCGGCATGAGAGTGCGTTGCGACAAGTAGACCCGACATCCCAGTGCCACCAGACCGTTCTCGTGCCTCATAATCCATATTTTCGGTGATCAAGCGATGTGTATTACGCGTCTGTCGCAAAGTACCGAGGCTGCGGGGTGATTCGGGAAGTACCTAAGCAGAGCGCAGTCCCCTTTGTATGAGGGTTAGAACTTATCTTCAAAACAAGCAATCAAAAAGAATACGTACTCGCAACGTCATCCAAACCTTTAACCCACAAACAATCCGTCACGGCCTTCCGGTACGCGCAAAGCCACACAGGAGTTAAGCAGGCTGAAGATCGGAACGGTAGTCATTTGGCATTGGAGACGCTCGAATCGCATCACTAATGCGGAACTTTGGTAGGCTAGATAGCGGTTAGCACTTTTTTGAGAGTGGGATTACATCGAATCTGCGTTGGCGAAACGCTGAGAAGTAGCCGCAGGCAAAGTGAAGAAGTTGAACAGTTGAACTAACAGTTGCAGTCGAATGGTGAGCAGGTTGTTTGGTGTTGCTTGTCTGCGGCTTTAATGAACTTTGCTCACACTTGTGACCTGTGACTATGTGTCTCAGGCCTGCCCTCGTGCCACAAAAACGCTCGCTTTTCTGTTCTTCTGGACTCGACCGACCCAGACGTGAAAGCAGACTCCAAATCTAGATAATCTCAATCTAATAACATATAAAGGTTTCTCGTTGACACCTCCATGGAGCCTCACAAAACGCTCCTGCTACGTGCAATCTAAACGTCTCTGATTTTGAGAATTCATCTGATTCGCGATGCAACCTGAGGCGCTGATTCTCCCTACGAGCCACATAACTCACCACCATCGACACTGGCCGCATTCTAGAACGGAGGATGCAGAATTGACGGAGCACGCAATGATAAACGCGGGGCAGGCTATTGTGTGTTCTGTAAGTTGCCACAATGTCACCATATACATATGTTCGAAATACACTGAGTCACAGAATTATTAGGCCATTTTAGATGAACAGAGCAAGGTGCATACCATGCGTATCTCCTTCATACATCGCGAGTGACATTTTGATCAAGCAAGATGTAATGAACTCGATTCTCTTCGCTCAGCTCGCCGCCTCTGCGCAATACGACCGTTGCTCACAACCAAAAGACTGGTACGGAAGTTTCACTGACAGTTGGCTTCGGCCGTCGCTCAAAGTTGACCAATACAAACAAGGTACCAATTCTACACGTAAGCTACCCACTACCTTGTTCTCCAGGAATCACGAAGGCAATGTTTTTACGCAGCAATATCCTCGGGAACGTTGGTTGGGTGGTGCGCTTGTCCTGATGAGCTGAATGAAGTGCCTAGGAACAATAACGATTTAACAGACGACTCAACATAACATTGAAGACATCGTCCTAGACAAGGATCAGCCTGTGAGGGTTGATCAATTTATAATTGACTATTTGAACGACAAAATGGACGTGAGTTCAATGATTCATTTTCGGGTCACTTCATGCATCGCTTCTAAACAGTCGCAGGCCGTCCAGTTAGCATCGATGAAACGTCTTATCACTGCTCTGCAGAACGTTCATGATCTCAGTGTGAAACTATTTTGCAGGTTCGCATATATGCCCTTGAATATTGAACTTATGAACTTTATCTGTTCGAGTCTACTCACTCAAATATAAACAGCTCTGCTGCAACGGACCATCAAGCCAATTTCCAGCTCGGAGCATGCACCCAAGATACCAATAAGAATGTAAGCCCTCAGCTCAGCTTCATATTCGACTGATACCGCTACTTACCTATCGCCCTTTCTGATCAGGTCACAATCTGTGAGTTTGTCTGGCTTCCTTTCGTGAAGTTGCATGACAAGCCGCTCATAAAATATATAGCCTTCGGATCGATCTGCTACAGTAGGTCGTTGTCTTCTATTCATGGCTGCATATATCGTGACCTTCCCGGTAACATCAGCTACAACCACTACAATCGAGAACCCTCTATTCGCCACCATCTTGCATGGAAAATGCGGAATTGGTACGCGTCTACTCAACTTTGAATGAGTCATGTCGCAAACATTTTCTGATTCGCAATATAGCCTCTTTCCAAAGTATGACCCGTAAGTACGTGAGCTTGATTTTAGCAGCTTTTCAACCCAACGCATTCCTTGTTGTTAGTTAACGAACAAATTTACGGGCGTGTACGCGACACCATAGTTCAAAAACTCGGACAACACGCGGAGGTGCGCAAGTTCTTATACTGCACATCCAACTCATACTGTTTATTAACGTCGGTTTTGTAGAAACTCACTCGTGATCTGATTCTTCCTTCCGACACCTAGTTGCAGCTCACTGGCATCACATCTTAGTTTCTGAATCCTTGTACATATTGCCCTACATCAAGTACACGTACATGGGTCTCGCCGATTTAAAATTATTGAGTCTCATCCAGCAACAATTGAATAAAAGATATCTCTTTTCTTCAGCGAAAGTAGTGGCAGTGCAGAGTGCTTTGCCTATGCTTGGCTTAAGCTTCTGACCGGCGTTCTGGACTCCGGATAGGCTCCTACACACAGCCTACCATCGAACCCCCCTTCCGAAAGTCTGTCCGTTGAAGATCTTCTAGTCTGCACATCTGGACTACGTCGCTATGGCGTAAAGCCCTCTTCAAGATGTGACATACGTAAGAATGTCTATTTAAAGTTCTAGCCATTGAGTCTGGAATCTTTCAATTGCCATAAATGCAAGTTCTGAATCATCATCGACTTCCCTTTTACCACAATCCTTCAGAAAGATATCCATACAACACATTTATTTTTTATCCAGCTTGTCTCGAGCTTAATGGCACATAGGGTGTCCGGAATAGTGGCCAGTGTGGCAAACTACACTATTCATGACGACTACTGGCACGAGCGTCATCACCTCCCAGTTCAGGATCCGGAGATGCCACGACTACAAAAGAGTCAGCGATTGTTTCAGTAAATCAAGCAAATATATTTTCGGTGTGTTCCTATTTTGATTTTTTTTTTTTGGATTCAGCGTGTTCTAATAACTAAGTGGGCAGGCCGAAGTCAGTCGACAGAGCAAGGTATGGTGTTTTATCAAAGTCAGCCTGAGCTACAGCAATTAGTGACGTCCCAATCGCAGGAAGATGTAATCAACTCTACACTGTTGGCACAACTGAGCGCCTCCGCAAAATATGATCGTTTTGCACAACCCGAAGAGTGGTATGACCACCTCGTTTCTTCCCCGCATTCACACTCTTGATGGAGCTTTAGGCTAGATTACTACAAGTGTGTCGAAAATCTGTCGCTTCTTTGTTTATATTAGCTGATAAACGGTTACGACATAGTAAATTGCTCTCCCATTTTCGCTGGATGGTGAAGTCGAAATACTTTTTCAATGTACACAGCTCATCCCATATATTTCCTAGACAAATTCATTCAATTTTAAAACATTAGCTCTAGGTAACGAACCCATATCAGTCGATAAGATCGTGCTCAACTACTTGGAGGATAAAATGGACGTGAGTGAAAATCTTTATCCTTCATTTCAAATTCAAACTATCAACTTCTTGTAGACCCCCCAATTAGCGTCAATGAATGAACTTATCGAGGCTTTGAAAGGGCACGATCATGCTGCAGATATATTTTGCATGTAGGCTTCTAATAAAAGGTAGCACTATTGCTCGCGTCTGTTGATTTTGTCTCCGACTAGGAACTCGATGAATAAATTGAAGAACCAAGCGAGCTTCCAGTTAAGTACTTGTACAGAAGATGCAGATGGGAACGTAAGCACGCCAAATATCGCTTTTACACCATGTTCAAAGCTTTGATAATTAGGTTACGATTTGTGAGTAGGCAATGTTCTCCCAAACGCTAAGAAAATCCCTCACATTCGTAAATTACAGCACTTGGCGCCTTTGAATACTGTGCGTCATGTATTTGACAGCGGAAAACATATCTTGACATTGTTACTCGCTTCAAAAACCAGCCACTACCGACCCGATTGACAACCCTCTATTCACGTCCATCTCCTCCATTAATACGAAATTCAGCATTGATATGTAACTCTGAATTCTACTACTGGAGACATCCTAACGCTTAGATATGTACTCTTCGCTATACAGCTTCTTTTAGGAGCATTACTTGTGAGTTGGAAATCTTCTTGTTTGCATTGAAACTAAGCTTCCACGAATTCTGTAGTAGTCGAATACCTCTACAAAGAACTACGTGACCTCATTATCGAGAAACTTGGAAATAGACCGAATCGACGAAGCTCTGGCCAGTAATGTGTGGAACAGTGATGGTGATACACAGGAAATTGTGGAAGACTTGGTTCTTGGTCAAGCCTGAAATCTTTGAAAGCTTGTATGATCTTTGGGAGTTTCTCAAAGACAAGGTGTACTTGTATTCATTACGAGGCACCGAGCTACGTGCTTATGAATGACTATTCGTCTATCATTCTCTATTCTGGGAAGACTGACTTTGATGCATGGAATACAAATGCACGTCAAGTACACGCGTTCTCCACGTTGCCCGTACTCACCACTGCTGCGCACTGCCCCTATCAGCCATCTCCATTTCCAAGAAATGGTACTCACTGTGGGTCCTTTGAGACTCTTTTCAACTCTCCTTTTTGCGATTGACGTTGTGTGCGGGCAGCCCATGTAATTGTAAAAGGCGGCTTCGCGGAATACAACGATATCAAGCATTGAGCTACATACGCCTTCTGGACACTTGTTATTGTTTCCAAGGGATACGGCAAATCTTCTATGCCACTCAATGAATAATGATGAAAGGTTTGGCGCAGGTGAAAGAACAAAAGCGCTCCAGTTGCTTCGCGTGGAAACGCATCCGATCGACTCGCGATCCTGTATAACACAAACATGAATCCTTTCATCGATCCGGGTTCAATAGTATTCCACATCCGAAGCTCTTCCGAATCAAATATATCGATGACACGCCCTTGCACGCATCGAACACGCGCAACAAACATGCGCCTAAAATCAGCGCTCAGGCGCGCAAGCATCACCCCTTCCGGGCATAAGCAATAATTCGAACCCCGTGGAAGGATATAATACAGGCGCCGTTGCTTTAAGAACCATTCAGATTCCCAATTATGATCACCCAGTATGGACATCGAGTCAATTTTTTGATGGTCATGGCTTTCCGAAGGGTGATAGGGAGGCGCAAAGTTACCAGCGGCACTGACATTGAGTGGCACTTTTAACTTAAGGACGCTTTGTCGTGGAGGTATAAATACGGGATTGGGAATCCTGTGAAGGGCATCTCAATAATTACGCATCCTCTCTTCTCTCAAGCTAAAACTAGCTCTTCAAGCTCAAGAAACCCTCTTTTCCCAGCGGGCACACACATTTATTCCCCTTTTCCTGGGACTGCTGGTCCATCTTACGCCTGAGCCTTATTCATTCGCTCAAAGAAAGACAAAGAACTTTATTTTCCAAGTCCCGTCTTTATTACGTTTATTACGCAATGCCTGATACCCGCGATCCCGCTTTCATTGCATGGGAGGAGGAGTACCTTAGAACGCACGATAAACTAGATTTCAGCGATGGTTCTTATCCTCCATTCTATACGGCGCCCACGCCCCGCTGGTGCTCCCCCGAGCCAGAATACATGCCCGTGGCGTCGACATCGATGTCCACAACCACAAACACGGTCTCTTATCATCCCAACTATCCCGTCGAGGACGTGTATCCGACACCTAATGCCTCGCCCTATATTGGCGCTCGGGGCCAATGCCAAAAACTACCTAACGACATGTCTGACTTCAGGACTGGGTTCGAGCAGGTGTTCAAAATTCTGGAGGAGTATAAGAATAAGAACGTCGAGGAGGAATCTGTGACGCGGAGTGGAAAGCGGTGGAAGCCGGACCCTGCAAATGCGCAAAATGGGTCCGGGTCTGGTAGGAAGAAGAAAGGAAAATCGACACGGTAGATCTAGAGCGTTGGATGATAAACCATTACGAATACCATTATTAGTTACATAAATTATTATAAGTAGAACACGATGGCAGTTCAGGACCTGCATCGGCGCAGAGAACAAGTAGGCAATGTTGTGCAAAAATAAATAGGATCCATAAGAGCACGAGGCGCAACAATTGCCCGATGTTGAATTACAGAAGAACTACGAGGGCGTACTTCGACGCCATGAGGTGTTAGGTCAGAAATTACAGTCAGTCTGAGCGCCCAAAAGCTGCGGATTGATGTGCCGAAAATAAAAGCGAGTAGAACGACAGAGACTGCATCGATGAGTTCCATGAAGGTCATAGGGGGCCGCAGAGAACAGCTTCGAAGACATGATCGTAAGGACGATAGCCATCGGGAGAATAGCGATGCTCGGAGAACATAAATAAGCTCTTCTTTTAAGTTTAAAAGCATCGGAAGTTTTTTGTCGCCGCTTCGATACCACATGGACGCTGGTGTCATCGCTATGGCAAGCAGATTGGCGCGCTACACTAGTTCCCAAAATGCCTGAGTAGATCATCCGGGATGAGAGCATGAACATCTGCGCAGGCTGAAGAACAGGATGAATGAAAACTATTGTCACTAATGGAGCAGCACGGTTTGAGTGGCGGCGTTGGAGCCTGATCAACTACCAGAAAAATCAAGGGTTTTCGAGCACCAGTGTCCTTGATTCGAATGAGCAGTAGATAGACAGTGATCATGATGTTATTAAAACCCCCGTTATTAGACCAAGGATTTGAGATAAATGTCTACTATCTCACCTCGTACTGATAATTGACCTCGGGTGGTCCTTTGAGGCGTCAATAAGACTATCATCTGGAATTAGTGGCAAAAAGACGATGCCACAAGTTAGAGTCAAAGTAGGAATTTGGTTCTCCATTGGCGACATGATTTGCATTGCACGATGTCTAGTTATTAGACACTTTTTCAGAACAGATTTTGTCATTAGCAAGCCGTAACGAGAACGGAACCTTACGAAACAGCCAAGAGCGGATTCGGCCAACAGAGATTCTTGTACGGAGCAACAGCTTCGCATGACCGACTGGCGTGTATACAAGGAGTCATCCGTCCCGCTAACAACATGTTACGGGAAATATACCACACATTTGACAGTAAATAAGTCTGTTTTCCAGCATCTGAGCAAATTTTCTTCTGGTGACGTTGAGCGCCAGGACCAACGCTGTGTCCAAAAACATGCGATAAAGTTAGGGTTGCGAGCTTTTAAGAAATAAACATCTAGAAGCGATGTAGCATGTGCTGAGAAGACATCCAGAAATTGAGTTATGACGAGGAGAAAAAGGCGGTGGACGTTGCTGTGCGGTGATTCGCCTCGATGGCGGTGTGGTAGGAAGCGGGCCGTTTCGCACGCACGGGTAAATTTGAGGCGGTGCCCCAATTTCGAGTTCCGCTTTAAATTGGTGGTATGATACGTTTGTTGACGGGACGTCGTTTGCTCACAACCCCCAAGCCCCTCTTCAATTCCCCACAATCCAATGTCTGAAATCCGAAGGAAGCTCGTCATCGTCGGAGATGGTGCTTGTGGAAAGGTAAGGCTTCGTCGCTGTCGATAGCGACCGCCCAGCTCACACATTTCGCAGACCTGTCTCCTGATTGTGTTCTCTAAAGGCACATTCCCAGAGGTATGTGCGGTGCCTGCAGAAGACGGTGGTGGCTCATCATAGTGGCAGGTGTATGTCCCAACCGTGTTCGAGAACTACGTCGCCGACGTCGAGGTAGATGGCAAGCACGTGGAGCTGGCTCTATGGGATACAGCGGGCCAGGAGGACTACGACCGTCTCCGACCCCTCAGCTACCCCGATTCCCATGTCATCCTCATCTGCTTCGCCGTCGACTCTCCCGATTCGCTTGATAACGTCCAGGAGAAGGTGTGTGTCGAGGCGCTGTTGTTGCTGCTGCGTACTTACTCATGATGTGACTCATCTACAGTGGATTTCCGAGGTCATGCACTTCTGCGCCGGTCTGCCTATCATTCTCGTTGGATGTAAGAAGGACCTTAGACGTGACCCGAGGGTCATTGAGGAGCTTAGGAAGACGAGTCAGCGACCGGTCACCCCCGAGGAGGTATGTGCCACCACTTCAGAATTACACCATCTGCGTATTTGTGCCATTCTTGAGCGCATTTTCTTGCTGTTTCCACAACACCAAAACAAACCATCCTATCCACCATTCTTTTCCATTGCTTCGGCCATCGACTCCTCAATTTCATCCTTTGAAGCTGTTGCTTCTAACCCTAACCCTCGATAAATGACACTAACACGTTTTCGTCTTAGGGCATGACCGTTGCGCAGAAGATTGGAGCGAAGCATTACCTCGAGTGCTCTGCTAAATCCGGAGAGGGTGTACGCGAGGTGTTCCAATATGCGACTCGGGCGGCTCTGCTTAGCAGAGGCAAGGGCGGCAAGAACAAGCACCACTGCATTGTGCTGTGAACACCCTTTTGTAGTTTTTGACTCCCTCCGCCGCCAATGAATCGTTCTCTCAAGACGACGCTTACCTTCGTTTACGTTCTGCCTACGTATCCTTCATGTTAGGAGCCAATACTCTCTCCCATCGTCGTCGGCACCGCTTTCGCCCTCTTCCAATCTTCCTCAACTGCGCCCGCGCTCCTAGTAGTACTTAGTATACGTCTAGCATACCATACATTTCATACCTGTCGACGTTTTATCTCATCTTTTTCTCCATTCTCTTGTGCGCGTTAGGCTTGCGTTTCTATATATCTCTCCTTTTTTTTCTAAATTCCAAGTTCTTTGAACGGGGGTTGTTATTGCTTTGAACTCTTCCATTTTTTTGATCTGTTAGACTTCGACGGAGAAGAAGATGCAGATGATGAAGGGGTGGTAGAGGTGCAGGGATGATTTTAAGCACCCATGATGTGATGATGGCTCGTTTTCGGTTTATGCGACCTCGATTTACGTTTTAATGTTCATGTTTTCTTGGTACAATACCCTCTTCCTGACAGTCGTGTGTGTCTCGCCTTCGCCTTCGTCGTCAAGTCGGATGTTTTTTATGGTTGTTCGCGAGATAGAAATTGAGTTAGAACTTCGTGGAGGCAATGGTTAGAGTTGTGATGTTCGTGCATCGCTGCTTGCTTTTTTTGCCCTTCTTGACGACGAAGTTGTTCCCTCCTTTGTCCGTGTTGAGTTCGAGGAGTTGGTGTCTGTTGTAATATGCCAAATTCCTTTAAGCTTTCAATCAATCCCGATTATCAAAGGGAGTCGACGACGGCGGCGACCATACGGCTTTCCACCCACAGACCACAGAAAGAGTCGTTTCATATAATGACGTTGCGCGTATATGTAGTTTTTACAGTCGTACTCCACATGAGTATGTTCTGCCAGTACTCTATTTTCAGATCTCTATAGAACCACCTGTCGCTGTCGATGGCTATCATCTATCTTATTTTATCTACTTCTGCTTCTGCTTCTGCTTCTGAGTATACAAAGAGTACTTATGGGTTTACTAACGAGGTTACCATGCGGCCCTGGGGATGACGTAGATTTTGGGGTGACGAGGCGATGACGGTAGTGGCTGGAGCCGGACGTCGATGTGGGATTTGTCTGTGACCATGAATTCCAGTGTTCGTCCTTCAAAGGAGAAAGAGAAAAAAATAGAGGCACTCCGAGTCGCGAGCCTCCAGGATATACGATGAGTACTATTCCATAAGAAATTGTTGAATCCAACGAGAAGTGCGCGACGTCGATAACCAGTAATCTGCCAGTGTGAGTAGGCAAAGTTGATTACGTGCCTCACATAAAATGGCAGTCGTTCATATTAAGCCAACAATACTGTACAGTACAAATTTCCAATTCCCGAATACTATATCTCTAAACACCGCAATCGTTCTAACAAACGTCCAGCTCAAGCCTTCCCCGACCCCAACATACCAATAATCGAGCCATACCACCCTTTATTCTGCTGCGATGGCGTCTGTGAGTCCTGTTCCTTTGTCTTTTTCGCTCTCTTGTCCTTCTTCCTAATCACGGAGGGCCGGGGCGGGCCGGGGCGGTACCACGACCCCCCAGGCGGGATATTAGCTTCAGCTTTGCTCCGCGGAGGCACGAATGCGTGGTTTCGTCGGTCGCCGCGCGCGCGGTGCACGACGGAGGTCTGAGTGCGAGATGCAGTTGCAATTGGGCGATCGACTTGAAGGTTGTTCTCTATGTCGTGTAGGGGTCCTGCGGGGTCGGGGGGATACTCGGGTTCTACAGGTGACTGTGGGTAGCTTCCTACGAGGCGTAAGGATGAAGGCTGAGCGGAATATGTGCGAGGATGGCTGGGCGTGCGTGCATTCGAGGCGACCTCTTGCGCTCGATAAGTCGCTTGCGCGTGCATAATTTCCCACTGGCGGAGTTGTTCAATCTCAGAGGGCGCTAGGGATGATGCGGAAAGGGTCTCTTGAGCTATGGGGTCGACGGCGACTAGTCGTGGTTGAGGAAAAGAGCGAAATCGCGCAGCTTGCTCATTGCGCTTGATCTGGCTCGTCCATTCCATGACTGTATCCCCACTCATACTCCCTGTCGCCTGCACAGGAGCGATCAGCCGGCCGTCTTCGCCTGCAGCGTGTCTCCGGTCCTGCACCGCCCCGTCCGCAGAAAAGTTGGGACTATCCACGCGCGACGACCTTGACTGCGGTTGCGCACGCGGACCACGCGCACGCCGAGTGCTCGAGGTCGGAGATGTGGCTGTGGTCGTGGAGATGGAAATGGATGAGGATGAGAAGTGCGGAGGAGGCGTGCTTTGGCTGCTAGGCATGCGCGATTGCGGTTGCGAGTTGGGATGCGATTTAGAAGAAGAGGAGCTATAACTCGGCGTGCTTCGGAGCGAAGGTACGCCGCTCCTTATGGTACGCGCTGTGCCGTCGTTGCGGTACCAAGAGGGATGCTAGAGAAACGCAATTAGAAAGAGCTTGGGTTTTGAATAAGTAGAGACTCACGGTAACATCTAGCGGCGAGTCCATATGTGCTGGCATGATTGGTTTCAGAGAAGTCCTGGCTTTGACAGCGACTTCGATTTTTATCCGTCTTTTGAGTAAAAAGGTGGGCAGAAAGGTGGCCCAAGTGGCCCAAAGGCCTCGCCCAAGCCAATACGAGCCAACCTGGAGGGCTGTCGCTAAAGCACGAGCCTACCGACGCCACCCGAATGCGTTGAGTGGAGTGCCCGTTCCGATATTGGTGGGTGGCACAACAAAGCGGACTGTTTTACAGATTTATGACAGGCATCCTCTTGCATGGAGTGGGTTTGAGAAGCGCATAACAGAGGGAGAAGCCCGTGCGATGACCCTATTTCAGGCCATTTGGGCCATCGTGCTGGTAATCTGACCTCTGAATCAGGCTCTCTTCACAAGGCATCGTGGGCGACTCACTTATAGATAGCTGATGACGTGGTAGGTAGAGAGTTCGATACCACATAGACGATTAATTGAGATGGAAATACTGCGCGAAGTCTGAAAGACAGGACTTGGAGTTCGTCCAAATATCGGAATAGGTGATACCGGGATAAGGAATAGCTTTGTCGCCTGCGGCAGCGCGCGCCTATCGATCAGGAAAGAAAGGCGGGGGTTTCCTTGGCGGGCTTAGCGCATCGCCTTCGGCAAACAATGCCGCACCGGAGGGCACTTCATGATCGGGATTGGGTATGATCGCATCTTTATCAGGACCGGCGCTTGTATTTCAGAATCGTTCTAGCCATGTGCTCTGGTGAACATGTGCACTGTACGTTTGAGGTCAGCTGCGGTGGACTCCGTAAAGGCTGAGCGTCGCGCGATGTTCGCAAATTTCACCCTTAGGATAAGGTTGCCTGTTTTTTTTTTCTGTTCTGATAACGCTCCGTGAATCAATTAATATTTCGGCCCTCACAACGATGTCCAAGATATCTACGATGCCGTAAAATTTTAAAACAAGAAATGCCATCCACCACAAGTCGTCGTGAAGCACAAGCTATTTGGTTGGCACGTCGCGCCTTGTCCCACATTCTCGACAATATATCTACGAAGTCGGAGAACACTGTTCCTGGGGGAATAGGTTTTCCAACAGCAGGAATGCCGCCTCCGGTATAGCCTGGATCTCCAGTAATTTGTGTTATTAGCTTGTGTTATTTTCAGAACTTGAACTTACGGGTGGCTGACGCAGGTAGCACCCCTACAAAAGACAGCTTCATTCGTATGATGGCCATTTATGTTGTCTGCAAAAACACTCTTCATAGGTGTATGTCTTGCAGATGTCGTCTCCGTAGAGAACCCCAACATACTTATAGATGAGGCGACTAAGTAAAGAACGTAGCGCTGATACCGTAGCTACAAGGTTGTAACATAAACTGCTTCAGGACCTGCTCCGACCTCCTAAAGGTCGTACAACTTCTTGTAGGGTCCTACAAAAGGAATATCATCCAACCCAGTTCAAGGTTCGGTGCTGGCTTGAATAGCCCCTAATGCAAGAATTGTAATGAAAACTGAGGGTGAAGATCTGTAAGAAGTGCGGAAACGGTATAGAGAAGTAAATCAAGTTCTAATCGAGCTTCGTGTTGCGCTACGCGGCTAGTGTATGCCCTCGGCGTTGTAGATAAAAAATATTGTATATGTTGCACAGGCAAGCTCTTAATGTATCTATAAGTCAGACAGTTCATCCGTAATGCATGATGCACTGTCTCCAAGGAATTCTACGAAATCTGCGACGTTGGGCAGCACTGTGCCAGGAGGAACAGGTACTCCGACTGGAGGGACGGCACCTCCTTCGCAATCCAAAGTTCTGCACAATTTATACAGTGAGTTCCTCGTATTTTTCTTTCAAATAGTAGCCGGTACTTACGGATGGCTGAAGCAAGTCGCAGCCCTGCAGAAGACAGCTTCCTTCGCTTGCTCGTTATCGATCCTGTACGGATAGCAATCCGTATAGTTGAAAGTCATGTAGTAGCTGTCGTTTCCGTAGAGGACTCCGACGTACTGTTATTTACATTAGTAAAGGGAAAGCTGAAAATAAAAAATCAACACGAACCGCTTGAGGGCCTGCATTTTCACAGAGATCGTACAGTTGTTTATAGATGCCCACGATAGGTATAGAGCCCGGTAGTGGTAGCTGGGCGCTTCCTTTCATGATACCATATGCAAAAATGCCAGCGAGGAAAGAGAGATAGCAACGCATTGAGGAGGAGTTGCGAGAGGTTTGGACTTTCCTTCCCCTCAGTCCCTTCATTCTATTTATACTGCACTTCTTGCTTGAGTGGACATGAGGAATTCAAGGGCATATTATTGCTAATTCGGCTCAGAGATCCTAACCGAATCGAACGCGAAAAAGTAGCCAATAAATTGCCTATCAGACAGCCACAATGAAAGGTACGTAAAGAAAAACTCAGAGGCAGAATGGATAGAAGACCTCAGAATAAGGAAGTTCTGAAAGATTTTCGTTGGCTCCCACTCATGGGATTAACCGAGAACAGTGGGGCTCCGGCGATGATGTATCCTAGTAGAGTTGCTGAAGGCATATTTCGGGTCCGACATTTATTCTCGGGTTAAAATAAATGGACAGGCTCCAATGCTTGCTCGGCCTGTTCGATTAAAGGAAGTTGTTGGATTTTTCTATCATTGAGAGATAAATACCAGGGTTGAAAAGTAATAGAAGACACACCTCAAACCGTTGAAGATGCGAAGAGGTATTTTTTGGACATCGTCTGGAGCCGTGCGACCGCTGCAATTAGTATAGTATCAATGCCTACAGGTTTTACATTACTAAATCAAAGCGAACTGCTCCTTCGATATCTCTTCCACTTTAAAGATTCTGTTTTAGAGCGCTTACACCCTTTTTGGAGATGTTAGCTTGCTTTCAGGCAAGAGTCCACACAGGACTCGGCGTACCAGCGTTGAATAAGCGCCCAAAAATAGCAGGAGACCAGGAGTGACGATCAATGCGACGGAATGTTCCAAAAAGATAGATTTCTCTAAAAATATAACATCTACGAACGTGGATTGTCCGGTAATAATATGGCGGCGGGTTGTCGAACCTGACAAATGGAAGGAACACAACACTCTGACGTTTTTCGGGCACTTTTCAACTCCGATTTTCGTTCCACAAGCCCAGAACAGCGTACTTTTTTCTCCAAGATGAGCTATTTCTCTTTCACGCTTAATGGATATTAAAAATCCTTCTGTCCGCTGACGAGTTCTCACCTTTCGAAGAGCACTACTGCGCAAGTGAGCTTTGAAGCGACGCTTAATTTAGACACGACCTATGTATAAATAGTGCCGATTGTATTCCGAGAAGGGTGCGCCACGAACGCTAGATGAATTCTCACACGAGAGCGAAGTGGTGGTTGAATCGTCGATGCAGCCGAGGAAAGGGCGTGCCCTGGAGTACCTGTTATTCATTGTCAAAATATATTATCTCCAGACACAGTCCCGACAAATGTCGGTTGTAACAGGCCAGCGAAACTCACGCACGAACAGGACATCGCCAGCCCCAAGTTGAAGTATCGTGTGAATCTTCTTATCATTCGAAAGAAACAACCTATTTTTCTCTGGAGCAAGGCGACGCGCCTTCAGCTTCTGCGCACTCGGGGATGAAAGTAGACCGCGACCGCCGCGTGGGTGCCGTCACTGTACTGTAAGAGTAAAAGTACGCACTTCGCGAAGGTTGTGTCACTCTGCGCGCGGCGAAAGCTCCGTATGTGTGTTCTATAACTCGCTTGGTAAGGATCATGCATGTAGTCAGTTAGTACAGCGCTGGGTGTCTGTCTGAAGAACGATTAGGATATGAATAACACGAACGAAGAGCAGCTTGTTCGCATCTGCTATGTATATGTATTGTAGAGCACTACCCAAGTAGGCGTGCCGAGCTGGAAGGACGAGGCGAGCACTTGACGGTGAGAGTGGCAGGCCTTTGGCTTTGATGATGGGTGAACGTTTGAACAAGTGTCGAAAGGAGGGAGATCTGGTGGGCTTGCTGGTATGCTTGTGCGATTCATATATGTTGAAACTTAACTGGTGACTGCTGTACCACGTCAGTATATTACGCTGGAACGATGAGGGGCACACGCGGCCGTGAGAGTGGTTTTTCTGTCCATTTCCAAATGGAAGATGTGTGAGAATATCGAACCTGATTGATCTATCTATTATTATCCTTTACTAGCGCCCTAAATTAAGTACAGCAAAGGCTGTGCGAGTGATGGTTCACATACCATAGATATGACACGACTAGACCAGTACTGGGTGTGCCTTCCGATGGAAGTTCTCGACTACACACCCAACATTAAAACCACATTTCATTACTAGTGAATGAATTCGAAGTGCTACGCTAAGGAATTAGCCTGAGGACTAAGGCATTTGGGTCCGTTTAGAACGCACCTATGCAGTGCGGTGTACCCACTCGCTCCACCCTATTCCACCAACACACGGGGCTCTGTCAGCAAAAGTTTTATGCTTCTTTACCTGATGTGACAAATAAAAACGCCTGAAGTTGCAAGATGTGGAAATGGAGTCGGACAGAGTGTGAGAAGTGCGATGCGAGTGCGCCGTACCCATGAAGGTGGTCTTACCACAGTGGTATGTTTATATACCCGCATTGGAACCCCCTTTCCTTCCTTCCAGAAGTACAGTAGCTGGGGTGTACTGCGCCTGAGCGATGGTTCTAATGATTCTAATGCCCCAGAACGAATTCATGATGGGGCGCCCGGAGGAAGATTGGAGAACGGGTCGCAACTTTGGATTCTAAGCTTGTTTGGAATGGAAAGCTGAAATTAGACGCGTGGAGTTTAATGTATACGAAAGTTTCTTTGGCGTAAGAATACCACTCCATGGACATACATGAATGCTTTACGAACTCCTTGTTACACACACTTTTCAACATTTTATGCTGCGTCAACATAGCTTTATTAACTTCATACCAATGTTGTGATACATGGTATGAAGTCCTGTATGAACGTAGCAATAGATGAAGGTGTATATGTATATGAACATACCAACTCCCATGCGAGGTTTCGAGGCGACGAAGACAACGTTGTGTTGATGCTGCGCAATGCGGCTAGTGGGCATAGCCTTGAGCCAAACAAGCGCCGACGGCATCATCTCAATGACCTCACCAAAGGTCAGTTATGGCAATCATCAGGCCTGTCGGAGGTCGGAGGCTGAGATAATGGGGCGTGATGCACGACGCATGGTATGTAAAAAAAGCTGCTGCTTCAATCGCCTAAAACGAAGTATGTAAGAAAAGCATAACGTGGACGGGCGCTCAAAAACCTTTTCTGAATGAAATCCGTTGATTAAATTGGTAAAGCGGGCAGAACCCGTCAGGGCGAGTGGTGTGCGAGGAAGGCATGTATCCATCGAGTCATCTTTCGGTTCGATGAATGATAAAGCGAGCAGATGGCTTGGTTGGCTTGGATTGTTCCCCCTCAGCTAGTCAGAATGTATACGTGGAAGTGTGCGCATGGAAAAACCGGCTGCTGGCAGCTGACCCATACACTGCGCTATTTAGGAGTCAATCGGGTATATTTTTGCCGCCTGCGCCCCGCGATGCCGAAAATAGGCGGTGTCCGGGGACCGGCGTCTAAGCCTTTGGCGCTGGAGGATTGCGATTGATGCCGAGTGTCCAGTATTTCGGATCCGGGCATTCTACCGAGTTAGCATCTCGGCATCGGTGCGTATTTTTGGAGAAGCGCCAGCGCTTTCCGCCGTCATACTAGCGCCCTTGAACGTCCTGCGGGCACAATGGGCGCCAACCCAACGCTGGCGAGCGATGATCAATATATGTGAATGGGTTTCTTTTTGCGCTGGCGCTCTGGTTTTGCCTTGACGTGTTCAATCCTTATTTAGATCCATCTTTTATCAAAACTTCTGTCTAACGCATTCACACGGATGCACTTTCGCATCGTTCTATTTACCGCTCCCCTCGTTGCGTGAGCATGCATTCGGATTGACGTGACACTGGACACTTCAATCTGAGAAGGAACATCTATATCAGTATGGTGCACTTAGTCATCGATGACGCCTGTCTGTCGGAAATGGATGGTTCTGGGAGGTATCCAGAAATCCCCCAAATCAGTCATGCAACGGCACATTGTTCACGCATGGCGATAGATGGACGCTGGTCAAAGTTTTGGGAGGTCGTGTTAGAAGGGCCGCCGACTTCAGACGCAAGGATCGTCGCGAAGATAACAATCAGGAATGGGCGTGGCCAGAGGAAGCAGCTTTCATGTCACTTGAAGCGCCGATTGGCGCTAAATGGCAGTTTGCACCCGATATTTACAATCAGTCACAACCTCGGGTCTGTGAGCGTGTGACCTCGTCGCCATTCCACCTCGTTCGTTGTTTGTTGCTGGGCGCTGAGAACGGACGAGAACAGAAGGAGGCTGCGCTTATCACACTGCAGCGCAAAACGTGAGAGATGGACAGAGGTGTGGAAGAAGCGTCGAACACGAGGAAGAAAATTTTGCGGTGGGTCGGATGAAGGTCCGAAAACAGACGGTGATCGTACATCGCCGTCGCACGACGCCGCCGCTCGTCTTCCTGCTCATCCCTCTCCGCCGCCTGAGCACTTGGCGCCTAAAATCAGGCGCCCGACAACCGACTTTAGGACTGAGCGCTTAGGGACACCAATTGCTGAGTGAAAAGGTGTGCATTGATAAACGCCCGGGTAAGGGGTGAGACAAAAACTCCCGCGCTTGACGGCGTCTGTAAATTTGTGATGCTGGGGGGTCAGTTACGTTTCTTCTTATTTTAGGCGCCTAATCACAGTATCTCGATCGCCCATGACACGTGCCTTGCCACCTAGCTCAAATTCTCCAAAGACAGCACCACATTCCTCTTTCCAACCCCCATCATCATTCAAGCGCTCGTCTTCCTTTCCCCCACCATGCTAGCCTCCGCCAACGGGCACTCAAAACACGTCAGGTCGTCCTCCAAAAACATCCCAGAGCAGGCCATGGCCCCCAGCGGCCGTCGTGGTGAGTCCCCAACCTATGCCGTACACACAGGCGCTCACCGATCGCCGTCATTTCAGGTGCGGACACTCTTGAGCGCCGAATCGCACCGGGCGCCTTTCACGACTCTGGACGAAAATACGACCCACCCAAGTGCCAATCGCGGACGCGAACCGCGATCTTATCTATGATCAACGACTGGCTCAACGACGAGGGACGAGAGTGCGGGATGCTGTGGATATACGGGCCCGGCGGCTCTGGGAAATCAGCCATTGGGCAAACAATTTCGCAGCTCTGTTACGAGCGTGGCCTCCTTGCTGCCTCGTTTTTCTTCGCTAAGGGAATCCCCGGACTCAACACGGAGAAACACCTTATGGCCACCATCGCGCACCAAATATCCCTCTCTATCCCAGATACGAGGCGCTATATCGCGCAGGCAGTTGAGAGCGACCCCTCGGTCTTCAGCGGTACCCTAGAGACGCAGCTCAATACACTTATCGTCAACCCCTTATTGCAGGCATACGCTGCACTCGGGGATAAGCGCGGAGCGGCTAAGCGATGGGCACGACTCGTGGTGATTGATGGGCTTGATGAATGTCAGGGCGCTAATGTTCAGCGTTATATTGTCCGGATACTTTCGACGGTGCTAATACATAGGAAGGTTCCGCTGTTCATTCTCGTTTCTAGTCGACCCGACCCTCCTATCCGTGACTCATTCAATTCATATGATTTACGCGACCTCATCCACACCATTGTACTCGATGATACATACCTTTCTGATGCCGAGATCAAGCGCTTCCTGTGGACGAAATTTGACAGCATCAAACAAACACATCCTCTACGGACGTATATCCCTTCGAACTGGCCTTCATCTCAAATGATTCAAATGCTCGTTCAGCGCACAGCTGGACATTTTATTTATGCATCTACCATCATCAAGTACATTGACTCCCCTCAACATAGACCTGTCGAGCGCCTCGACGTGATCCTTCGAATACCTAACCCAAACGGTGACCTTCCCTTTGCAGAACTTGATGCACTGTATCGCTATGTCTTCACCAACGTCCACAATAATCGAGGCGTTCTGCGTATCCTCGGCGTTATTCTTTTTGCCCAAAGGCTATTGTCGCGGAGGAACTCAGCGAATGAGCCGGAGCTCCCTATTCCAGTGACAGACCCGCGCTTTTTGGAGGAGCTTCTGTCCCTCAATCGCGGAGACGTTTCGTTTATTCTCAGCGACCTCCATTCGATTCTCAACGTCCCGGACTCGCGGCGAAATACCGTCTCACCTACGAAAGCGGGTGACAACGGTATACGCATCCTACACAGCTCGCTTATCGATTTCCTGACTGATCGGTCACGGGCACAAAGGTTCTTCATAAATTCCGTCAAGGTTCACGCCGACCTCGCACGAGCGTGTATTCGGAACTTGCTATCCGGTAAGTAAGCGCCCGTGAGTTTCATTCCCGCTGGGAATGGAATCACGAACGCGAAAAAAAATTAGCTATGTAAATTAAACTTACCCGGATTTTTTGTTTAACCTTAGGCCACAAATACGTGCACCAGTACGCGGGCCAGGCCCTCGTTACGCATTGCCGGTATTCTGTGCTCACTCAAGAGCTGCTGTCCGATTTACTTCACTTCGATATCTCGATATGGCTCACGACGTGTAAAACTTGGAACGACGGCGGAGGGCCTTTCGACCAGGCGTGGCTAGAACTCCCACATCTCTTCCAATGGTTCCGGTCACTTGTGAGTTTCTTTTTGCCTGAGCTTTATCTTTTGCTTCGTTTCGTGCCCGCGGGGTAGACTTATACCCCACGTCCGCGCTTCTGTTGCTCATATTGATCCCCATCTAATCTAATCTATTGTCAGACTTACCCCGACCCATCGAAGGACCTTTATGATATCCACCTGCGCTCCTGGGACCAGTACCTGCTCGGCCAGCTGAATATTTACTTCGTGGATGAATGTCTTCTGGATCTGCTGACATTCGTCACCTATCCGAATCTCCTCTGGGACTGGATTCATGTATGGCCGTTACTCGGGTTATCCCAGAGCGAGGCCCTCGAGAAGGAGCAGGTGGACCGCGCGAGTCTGTATCTCATGGGTCTGAAGCAGGTGTTTGATGCGTATCGGCACATGCTATCGCAGTTCCTGACAGATCCTGTGCGGTCGGGACGCTTTCATTTGGAAAGCAGGCAATATACGAACGTTGCGCTGCGGATGGCTAAATATCTCTGCCAGCCTAAGAAACCGTATGTTTCATTTTGCTGTTCCGTGATATACATCTGGCTTATGTGTTTGTATTATAGAGGAAAGATATACCAGTATAAATTGCCATCCGAATGGACGTGGTATCGGGAAGGGCATGAAGATAAAATGTTCCGAGAGAAGAAAGCGAAGGAGACGTTCCAAGCGGGGCTTCAATATTTTCCTTTTTACCTCGAACACTCGGAACCCAATGACGAACTCGTTGCGTATCTGCGATCGAACAAGTTGGATCCTGTTCGTGCTCAAGAGTTACCTCGTCTCGCGTGGGCCGAAGACAAAACGAAGGTCGAGCAGACCATCGAGAGCTATCTCCAGGTGCGTCTTCCTTTCTTTTAGCTTTTTTATTGTGCTATTTCTTACGTTTCCGGTGGCCTGTAGAGATGTATGCCAAAACCTGATGTTGCACCAAGCGAACCCTCATAACATTAGTTTTTTTTTTCCCTACTCGTATTGATGATTCACTTTCTTAGACGTCTGCGTTAACTTACGAATATGCATGATCTTTTTACGTGCTATAGTTTTATTCGTCATGCCCTTCGAGTTCAGATACACCCTGCTTTGGTCCACTTTCTCCATCCAGACATTTTTGTAACTTTTCAATTGTACGATTGCTTTTGTATTGACGTTGGCGGCACTCTAGATAAGCCCCATACCAATACAGTCCAGAACCAATATCACAAGTTCTTGATTCTGATGAGTCTCTTCTGTGGACCCGCTGTACTTTCCATGGACTTAGATACTCTGGGCTTCTGGACGGTTTGTTTTTATCTTGTTCCCTCCCATGATATGCCATGAACGCCGATCGCTGGGTGATGAACTTTGGGCTTCATCCATTAAAGATAAATGACAAGCCCCGTAATGGCCTCATTTGTGGATTACAGGTGTATCCGTCTGAAATGAATGGGTGACTTCCCGTCGCGTTTAGAAAGGTAGATTATTTTCTAAACCTTATTAACCGAGCTCGGCAGGAATGCCGAAGTCCAAATGGGGAGGAACCATTTATCTTCAAGCATTTCTAAACTTTAATCTGGACGAGGGCACTTGACCCCCTCTCTAGTTCTAAACGGCTTTCTAGTTCGGCGCTATACCCTCTTTTGGATAATTAATTGATCTTGGCGTCCGGCTTGCACGTTGGCCGAAGGGCGTGTTTACTGAACTCCTTGCGCGCTCACCTGCGCTTCAGTAGCATTGTGCGCCTGAAGGTCTGGCTTACAGTGA